>PISX010008445.1:0-81909 GCA_004024625.1 Mellivora capensis
TGGGCTGAATTCAGGTCAGATGCTCACGAGCTAGCTGCAAAGGTGGGAAATCAAGTATCTGACATCATTTTATAGATTTATTCAAAGGAAGGAGGGGGATTCAGAAGCTGAGAAAAGAAAAGGAAAGAAAAGTAAAAAAAAAAAAAAGAAGGTCTCTTATTGTCCATAACTGTAGTTGGCAAAATCAACAGACTTTTCTTTTTATACTACACTGCCAAAAAAATTTCCTTCCACCTAACACTCTGATTAATAGATATAACTCTAAGAGATATCTTTTTGCCTTATTGTCCTCTGGTTCTCTTATGATCCATCCAAATATTCCATGACCTATGGAGTAAATTTTAGTTTACTACCAATAAATATGTCTTAAGTAAAATTAGAAGGAAAAGAGAGGTGAAGAAAGCAGACAGAAAACTCGTATATATACAAAATGAATTCAGGATTTGGGATCTTTTCTTGGGCTAGTGCTCTGCATTGTGATCCTCTCTCCTGATGCTGGGCAGTGGTGGTGAGCTGCAGCTTCCAGTCAGCCACACAAGAGTAAACAACTGATAGATACACTTATATAACCGTTCCTTTTTTCACTTTTAGTACAGCATTTAATAAATTATATGAGTTATTCCTACACCTTTTTAGAAAATAGGTTTTGCATAAGACAATTTTGCTCAACTGTAGTCTAATGCAATTATTTTGAGCACATTTAAGGTAGGTGAGACTAAGCTATGATGTTTCGTAGGTTAGGTGCATTAGATGCATTTTCAAATGATAATATTTTCAACGTATGATGGGTTTATTGAGATGTAACCCCATTGTAAGTCAAGGAAGATCTGTATGTATACATATTATATGTGTGTATATGTGTGTGTGTGTGTGTGTGTGTGTGTGTGTGGCAGGTGACGAACACCTTCAGTAAACAGTAAAGATGACAATTCAAATTTGTGATTTTTCTTTTCTGCTAAGCATTACGTTTGCTCTTTGCTTTCAGCCCGCATCTTGGCTGGGTGAGGTTCTTTACCCAATGGGTTGATTTACACTGGTTTGTATATGATAACTTTTACCACTGTCCATGCAATACCGGAAGGTATCCTAGGAGCTCGTTGGATTCCATCTCCTTCTGGCCTCTATTAAAAAACAGCATTCCTATTTCCCTCTATGCCAGGTGTTCCACCACTGTAACCTCCTTTTCTATCTGCTTGCTTAGTGGTATGATAAATCCCAAAAGGCAAATATTTGCATCAGCTCCCAATTCAATGTAACCATTGTTATCCTCCTGGTGGCAGCATTCAAAGTTAAAACCAGGAGAGATTAGGGTTTCAGGGATGAGAAAAAGAGATTTTGGAAATGGGCCTTTAGGGCTAATAATGAAAAGCACCATCCCCTTTGTATGTGATCTGGCTGTGTTGAGAAACAGCACAATATATTGGGCACTACTTCAGAACAAAACCACCTCCTGTAAAATAGCACCCAAGCTCATGAAATACTATCTCACAGCTATGATGTATCTGAGTCTTCAAGAGGCTATTTCTTTCTTCAATAAGAACAGCAGCATATGGGCTTCAGCTCACTGCCTTACTTCTTACACAGTTAAGTTCCTTAGGAAGAAGCATCATCTAGTGGGATGTACTAGGAGTGCACAAACAGTGCACACATGGTATATAGGGAAAGAAAATCCAAATTCTTCTTGCCTTTCCCATTACAGAATGAGTGTGATACAATGTTATAACCAGCTAACACTGTCTAATTCCCCTGGTGTATTTTACTCTGTCAAGGGCTCATACTGACAGCAGCCAGATCAGTCTTGATAAGGATAAATTCATTTACCTGAGCAATGTATAAGTTTTGTTCCCACCACTGGGAGAATTTTATTATGAGACCATTGAACAAGTACCCATTTGCCAGGGAAGAAGACTAACACATTTATAGCAGATCATCTCTTCTACCTAATTCTTTAAAACCACTCATAAATTATTACCACAATTTGAACCAGTTCCATTAGGTCCATCCACATAATCTTTCTGAATCTTCCTGTCACAAATCCTCCAATCATATTCCTTCAATATCCCTAACCAGCTGACCAAACCATTCACTAGTGTCTACAAATTATTAATTCATTATTTATTCATTTACTTAAAAATATTTGAGGGGGCACCTGGGTGGCTCAGTGGGTTAAACCTCTGCCTTCGGCTCAGGTCATGATCTCAGAGTCCTGGGATCGAGCCCCGCATCGGGCTCTCTGCTCAGCGGGGAGCCTGCTCCCCCCCCCCCGCCCCGCCTCCTTGTGATCTCTGTCTGTCAAGTAAATAAATAAAATCTTTAAAAAAATATTTGAGTACCTAATGTGTGGCAGTCACTAGTCCTTAACATCAGGTAAAGTGTACACTGAGACAGTCCTCTTGAAATTATACCCACATGGAAGATTTCACTTTCTTACCTTGTTTTAGGGAAATTTCAGAGCAGAGCTATCCACCATAGCTGTCTACTTTTGTTTGGGGCCAGTATTTGTGTAGACCTGGCTGTAAAACTGGCTCATTTTTCCCTTCTCCAGTCAACTAGTTGTTGGGAATGCCCCTTGGACCAGATGTGTGTGTTGAGGGAGGGATGTCAGTGTGGACGGTGACATACCTGTTCATACAAATTATCTGTGTCTTCTGGTCATGTTCATGCTCAAGCTCAATCTTTCGTTTCATTAGTCTGTGCTGCCAGTCACGTCCAGCTTTATGGCCAGGTGTCTCAGATAGCATCCAGCTCATTATGAGTAGCTGGAATCTCATTGTCACCTGCTGTCTTAAAGTCAAAAGTCCAGTTGATACCCATCCTTGTCTATAAAAGGTAGATTAAAAAATAATACCTATCTCATTTGGGTTTTTATGAGAAATGAAAAAGTTAAAACATGGAAGCAGCTACAAGATGCCTACCACATTGTGCCTGCTTGACAAATGGTAGTTATAGTAATTATCTTGGTCCCTCAGTAAACCAAGAGCTAGTTCTTCAAAGAAAAATCACAACTTTCAAAGAAGACCTGAGTATGCTGTTGAATCCTGAAGACCCCACTAGCCAAGCTCTTTCAAACATTCTGATCATCCAGAATACATCAGTGAATCCATGGTGTCGTGGGGCCAAGTGGCATTGCTGTCTGCACTGTGGCTTAGATCAGCAGGGCAGCTTTCTTTTTCTTTGGCCCCTTTTCAGCACTGTAGCTTTTCAGGTCACCCACTAAACTGACTAGAGAGGCATTCTCAAATGCTCATTTTGCTGCTTTCTAAATCCAAAGAGTATCACCCAGCATTATGACCTTTTTTTTTTTTTTTGAAGTGGAAAGTAGTACCACGTGTCTTTTACTTTGAACTAGAATTAAGAAGATCTATATTGAAATGTCTACCCTACGCTTCCTGTTTCTCTGATCTTAGGCTGGTTATTTACCTCTCTGAACACCCCACATGGTTGTTATCAGATCAAGAGAAATAACAGTACCTGGATTAAAATACTCACTTGGTAATATTAGTTCTCCTCCATACTCTCCTCCTTACTGATAATGTTTACCCAACTGTTGCCTGGCTTTGCCACATGGATGTCTCTCTGGCACTTCAAATTCTCCATGCCCCCAGATCAAGCTGTTCATCACCCCTTCTAATCTGTTCTTCCTCCACTGTTTCCTTTCGGGTAAACGATACCACTACTCACTCCACTGCCTAGGTGACTCCTCCCTCTCTCACTTCACATTCTCATAGCCAAAGGCTTAGTAAGTCCCATGAATTTACCTTTTGAATATTGATCGCTATGGCTATCCTGATCAGCCTACTATTATCTCTCACCAGATTTAAGGTTCTAATTTCTCACTATTTCATCCTTGCTTGCAATGCAAACACATCCAGTCATGTGATTCTGATACCAAAACCCCTTCAGCGGTTTATCTTTACACTCCTGACGAAGCTCAGATACCATGATATTGCTTATGAGATGACCATGGTCAGACTACTTCATCTTTTACTTCCCACCTGACTCCTGTGCCTCCTACTCCTTTTTGGACTACTACACTCTACCAGTTCCTGAAGGATCCAGGTATTTCTTTTGCCTCCACTGGCTCTTTAGACTGTTTCTTCTGAGAACACTCTTGTAGCTAATTTTTACTCCTTCATGTCTCGGCTCATGTGTGGTTTCCTCAGAGGACTTCTCTGGCCCCTAAACAAGGTTATGCCTTCTTAATACATGTTCTCATGGGCCTGTTGTGATGAACTGTTGTTACAAACCACCCCATAACTTATTGGCATGGGATAACAATGATGTTATTATAATGCTTATGGATTCATTGGGTCAGGAGTTTGGAGACGTCCCAGAGAGGATGGCTTGTCTCTGCTCCATGATGTCTGGACTATCAGCCTAGAAGGCATGAATGGCTGGGAGTGACTTGAATGCCTGGAGCTGGAATACTCTGGTGAATTCCTCTTTCATTTGGGCTGGGATGACTAGAAAGCTGGGAGTAGCAGGAAACTATCAGCTGGAGCTCTGCCTGGTCTCTCTCTGAAGCTTGACTTCTTCAAAGCACAGTGGGCTCAGAGTAGCTGGACTTCCTACAGGGTACCTCAGGGCTCCAGAAACTCATCTTCCAACAAACAAGGCAGAAGCCACAGGACCTAGAAATCACATAGTGTTATCTCTATTTTATCTATTGGTCAAAGTAGTTATAAGCCCAACCAGATTCAAATGAAGGGAATTTAGCCCCAAACTCTCAACAGGGGGAGTATCAAATAATTTGTCATCATGTTTATTTTTTAAGAGATTTTATTTATTTGAGAGAGAAAGCACACACAAGTGGGTGGAGGGGTACAGGAAGAGGGAGAAGCAGACTCCCTGCTGAGCAGGGAGCCAACTTGGATATGGGGCTGGATCCCAGGACCCTGAGATCATGGCCTGAGCTGAAGGCAGACACTTAACTGACTGAGTCACCAAGGCACCCCCGTCATCATGTTCAAAGACCATCACAATGCGCTATATCTACACAATCTCAACACCCATATTTTAATTGTAATTACTAATTAGATTTTTATCTTTTCCAACAAATTTTAAATTCCATGAGAAAAGAATCTGTGTCTATACCATAATATCCTCATATTTGGCACATTGTAGATGTAGATAACACACAGTCTCTATTAATAAATAGTCTTAAATGGGAGAATGCATATATCTTGCATAAAGCACTATTCAGGGAATGATTGGGCCTCAATTTACTGTAGGTGAATGAGCCACACTGGTCTTTGTTGTGGTTAAACTAGAGGAATAGGAATTGCCTCACTCTTACAATTATTTATCTTTGCCCCTTTTTTTCTTAAGAAGGGTGCCATTTCAAAGTGTCAGGGCTAAGTGTTAAGTGTCATAAATCTTAAAAATTACCTAGTTCAATGATTTCAATTTTTGAATCTTGTGTCCACTAAGTGGTCATACACCCTAGGTATGTGTGTATCTCCAGATACTGAACTTGCTATCTTCTAGAGCAGTCCATTTCATCTTTGGACAGCTATTGAATTTTTTTCTTTCCCTCTTGTTATTTCTTTAGTTTTTGGTAGTAAGCCCAGCTCTGTCTCAGCTTCCATACATTAATTCTCCTTCTATTGCTTGAGAGCAAGTGAAAAAGTCTGAACCTTCCTTCCCTTGACAACCATTTAAATACTAAGAAAAGTTATGTAATTTCTCCTTCCCCATCTCCATCTCCATCCTTATAAGCCCTTCCTTTTCATAAGCTCTTCTTGGAGAGGTAGGTTTTCAACTCATTTGTCATTTGCAGGGAAGGAGGGGCTTAGGGGGAAACCCTCACTGGCCAAAGGGACTCATCATGATTCAGCACATGTCATGGTTCAGGGTCACTATGGAAATATTATCAAAGGATAGAAATTATTGTAAGTAAAAGTTATTACTTAGGAAGTTATTTGTGTAAGTATCTAACATACATTCATGTAAATAAGACAAGTTTACGTCTACAGGCAAACAAATTTGATTGCACAGAGGTGTTAACGTGACATAAATCTGCCATGGCAAGGCCTCAGAGTAAAGACAGTGGATGAGGTGACTTCACTTGCAGAAGGAAATAAATGAGAAATCATCTAGTTCCATGTGGATCCGGGGCTGATAGACCAAGAATTTAGTTGTTATTACGTACATTATGACTTCTCCTAATTACACTGATTCCTAACTTAGCACAAGCCTTCCTATTTAGAGGACCTGATGGACTTCTTGAATCTTGGAGGTCTGGGAAGAGATTCACTATCTGTTTGATGGTTTAAAAGCACAAAGCAGCTAAGCCCTGTCATCCCATTCAAAGGAGCCCCTTTCCTTTACCAGAGCTAAGTGAGGCAACTAAAAGGCAGCCAGCACAAAGGCACAATTGTAAGTTTTCCCCTTTTGTTTTCTGGGTTGAACCACATCTACCCTTCTCTCTACTTTTTGTATTGTCTGTAAGCAAAGAATATTTTTTACATTTTTAAATGGCTAGGGAAAAAAGATCATGTTGTGTGAAAACTATATGAAATTTCAGTTTCTGTGTCCATAAAGCAATGTTTTATTTGAACACAACCATGTTCATTCATCTGTCTATGGATGCTTTTTATGCCACAATGACACATATAGCAACTGTATGGCCCACAGTGATAACAACAGGCCTGAAATATTTATTATCTCACCCTTTAAAAAAAGTTTGCTGATCCCAGGTCTAGTGGGATTGTAGAAGGGAAGGGCATTAATGCTGTTGTTTTTTGCAAAATACCCTTATGTATTTGGGTCCTATCCTTAACTAGCCTCTAGATAAATTGAACTGGAATGAAGGAAAGCTAGGAAAAGCTGACATTCTACTCAATCCAAAGCACCATCCTTTCCTCTGAGTACCTTCTTTTTTGTCTATTCCCTTTCACATTAAAGCACTTAGAGCTCTAGGTACGCTCTATCCCTCTGCCAAAGCAGAGCACAATTAAAGCTTCTTTCCAGTGCAAACATCTTAATTAATCTTGCCCAAGGTGACAAAGCGTTCATGCATGTGTATGTGGATCTCTTTTAAAAATCTATATTAAACTCATGATCCTCTTTCTCTTTTTTCTCCACCTCTAACTTTTTGATAGGATTTCAAATTTAAGGACGAATTGCAAAAATGGTACAAAGGAATTTCTACCCAGATTTATGAACTTTTAGTATTTTGCCCTATTTGCTTTATCACTGTACTCTTGCTCTCTCTCTTTCCCTCCAACCCACCCCTCACACTGCAGTCTGCCATACGATTAGAAGAAAGTTGCAGGCAAGCAGCTGGAGTTGCTGTGCTTCGGTTCCCTCCTCAGCCCTGTGTCTCCATGCTCCCTGCTGCAATGAGCTTCCTTAAAAGTTTCTTACTGCCAGGCCCAGCTGAGGGGCTCTGTGCTGCACAGCAAGGTATCCCAGCACCTCTTACCTCGCTGAGAGCCATCTGTCTTGGTTAGATGGCTCTGGATTAGGATTCTCACAGGAATATCCCACCAGTAGTGTCCAGGGACCTAAATGGCTATCTAAGAGAGTATTTGTATGTTATGGTGAATGCCAAATCTGGGGAAGAATCAAAAGAATCTGTTGCTGAAGAGAAGACAGCGATGATAATGTTGAACCTCTTGCTGAATTTAGATTTGTGCCTAGTGATAAATCAGCAACGTTCACTGCACTGTGTAAATGCCAGGCTTTGCATCCAGATTTGCATCCCGAGGATGATGATTCAGATGATTGTGATGGAGAAGAATAGGATATGGAAGCTCAGGAACAAGAGCAGGGAGACATCCCTTCATTTTACACTTATGAAGAAGGATTATCCCATTTAACAGCAGACAGCCAAGCCTCATTGAAGAGATCAGAACGAATGCTTTCTCAGTCTGTTCGCAGCCCGTGTAACATGGCTGGAGTCTGGACAAGATTCAGTAAGGGACTATGAAGACGGGGTGGAGGTAGCTACTACACTAACAGTTGCTAGACAGTTTGAGGATGCAGATGGTGATCACCGAGAATGATTTATGCAGCTGTGAGATTCTACTCTTCACTGTAGGAAGGAATTGGGTGCCTCTTATGTGGAGTAGGTGCTGACTAAAGTCTTTTTGCTTCTCCAAAATTTATCTGAACCAATTCTTTTTTGAGAAAGACTATACTGAGACAAAAACTTGTTGCCAGCAGAAGAAACTATGATCTTTATTAACAAAGGTGAATTAACCAAGAGGGTATTTGTAGTTTATCAACTACCACAAAACTTTCTATGTATAGGTCCCCTCTGAATAAGCCCTATACTTCCTGCCTTCACTCTAGGGATCTTCTGTAACCCTGCAGGTCCGCACGTTGAGAATGCTCAGGCATTTGAAGGTGTAGGCAGACTGGATGGGAAGAAGGGAGGCTGAGTCCAAGCTTTACCCCTGTACAGCCTAAGCATTCCCTCACACCTTAGAAAGAAAGACAAAAAGATCTCAGAGAAATCCTGGCCTCTGCTCATTCTCCACAGGGGTAAGGGTCTTTTCACTAACTGGGACCCAGGTTAATTCACTCAGGCATCGTCAGGGAGCCTTTTGGAAAACATTCTAACCACATATACTACCACTAACACAAGTGCTTCTGACTAGCTTTTACTCCTTTTGCCATGTGTCACCAGTCTGTTTTGTTATAACCTGTTAGGTTATATTCTTTAATTTCTAACCTCTTAGGTTTGTTTCCATAACAACAGTGAAATTGGGATGAAGTCCTCAAGAGTACTTTGGATGATAATTGTCTTGTCTTTGTAATAGTTTAACAAATCTAGGTTTACTAAAAAATTGAAAAATAAACAAAAAAAAAAAGAAAAGAAAGTTGCAAGACACCATGAAATCTCACCATTAAGTATTTTGGCACGACTTAGCTAAGAATAAGGATAATCACCAATGTAACCACAATACCATTGTGATAGCTAAGAAAATGAACTTAAGCTGTTTTATTTTGTCATCTCATAAATGTTGAAGACATGGTAGATTTAGAAACTGGCACTTTTCAATCTCCAATGTAGTAATTATTTCAGGTGAAGGTCATCAATAGATAGTAAAATCTTTAGATGAAAGAGTTTTAGATAGTAAATAGGATATTTACACAGAGCCCAAGTATCACTCCATGAATTACTTACTAAATGAAAAGAGGGGGGAAACATGCCTGTACAATGAGGAGATCTGGCTATCGCCACTTTAATTAAGTATACAAACAGCATCACCAGTGGAGGACTAATAATTTCCTGAAATGAGGCAATATGAAATGCATCATCTTTGTGCCAAAAATACTTTATCCCAATCTAATAAATTTTCTGGTATAGGAATTGGCAAAGATTTTTTAGAAAGAGACAGACTATGATTATCTTAGGCTTTGTGGGCCATGTGATCTCTTGTCACCACTGCTCAACCTGCCCTAGGAAAACAGCTATGGACAATATGTAAACTAGTGGGTGTGGCTCTGTTCCAATAAAACCTTATTTACAAAAATAAAGTGGGGAATTGGATTTGGCCTATGCGTTATATAGTTGATCAAGCCTTGTTTGAGACCTAACTTAAAGGAAAGTCAGGGGGGAAGAGGAATGACAGGAAGGGTTTAGATACCAAAAGGAAATAATCAGACAAATCCAAAACAATGGATATGCTACAAAACAACTTTAAATGCTTCAAAAAAGTCAGTGTCATGGGTAAAAGTGATGGAACTCTTGACTGCTCAGACTAAAATAAACTAGTGAGGCATAAGAATCAGTTTGTGTGTGTAGATCTAGATATATCTAGCAATCATCCTTCTTATACACAGTGCCACTAAATCCTGTCTCCACATCCCTGTTCTTGTGCAGATGATTTTTTGGACCAATGTGCAGAATCATTTGGTTATCCTCTCTCTTCCATTAGAATGATTTGCAGTCACTAACAGAATGACTTGTTTGAGAGTGTCTCAAAACTTCTGGGTTGCTTTTCAGGGTCTTGTGACATAAAATCAATCCTATTTTTCTCTAAACTTTTGATTAAAATAATTAAGAAAGCAAGTTTATGAAGAGCGAGGGAGGCAGAAAAACAAACCAACCCCGCCTATGCTTTAATCACCAATCTTTAATTATTATCTGTCACTAGTAGGAGGTTTGTATCTTTTGACCCTTTTATTCCCAAAGGTAAAGAAAAATTTGCTTGTTCCTAATAACAATCTAAGTAGATAACTGTATTTTTGCTAATAATTATAATAAGGTGACCTTTCTTATTCACCTGCCATTTTCCTATGAGACATTACTTGGAATTAAAATCTCAATTTATTTCACAAAAGGCCATTTAAAACGCCTAAGTTCTGTTATAGGGAAATAACTTACCAGTTCAAAACTGGTTTTAAATTAACATCAACATATCTTTTTAATTGAAAATATTTAAAAGACAGTTATTTTCCAAGCTTAAGTTATATTTTTAAATTTAATTTAATTTTATTATGCTATGTTAGTCACCATACAGTACATCATTAGTATCATACGCTTTTGAGCAAACTAATAAAGCCAAGTAAGATTTCTTATAGATCAATATTTTTTCCCCCAATTCATACCTCAATGCCATGACAGTCTTCTGTTCTCCCGGTAAAGCCTGTACATGACTTTAGAGTAAATGTATTTACGTTCAACTAATCTTCACTAGTCTGATCATCCCTGCCTTTATTTTTCCACTCTTGTTTTGGTTTCCTGTCTTAATAAGTCATCTTTGTGAGGACAAAGCTGTTTCAAAATCAAGGCTTAATTTCCCTCATCACAATGAAAGTTTCTCCTGCTTTTGTTCCTTAGGGGAGGAGATGTTTTTGAACTTCACAGTGGCTTTTCAGTTTTGTTTAACGAAGGGCTGAAGCCTGTGCTACCAATAACATACAAAATCAAACAAGACAAATTTAAACACAGCTCACTGTTTCTGCCTTTTCTATCCTACAAATCATTCTTAAAGGATGATAGTTTTATTTATTTATTTATTTTAAGATTTTATTTATTTATTTGACAGAGATCACAAGTAGGCAGAGAGGCAGGCAGAGAGAGAGGGGGGAAGCAGGCTCGCCACTAAGAAGAGAGGCAGAGGCTTTAACCCACTGAGCCACCCAGGCACCCCAGGATGATAGTTTTAAAGTCTCTTTTCCAACCTGTAAAATAGATCTTGAGGCCGGGACACCTGGGTGGCTCAGTTGGTTAAGCGGCTGCCTTCGGCTCAGGTCATGATCCCAGCATCCTGGGATCGAGTCCCACATCGGGCTCCTTGCTCGGCAGGGAGCCTGCTTCTCCCTCTGCCTCTGCCTGCCACTCTGTCTGCCTGTGCTTGCTCGCTCTCTCTCCCTCTCTCTCTGACAAATAAATAAATTTAAAAAAAAAATAGATCTTGAGGCCACTACAAGTATTGCCTGAAGACATTAGCCAGGAAGTTCAACGGAAATCCCAGACACCACTAGGAAAGAAAGCAAAAACATGACTTGACATGTGTACAAAACCATCATAAA
The DNA here is from genome assembly GCA_004024625.1 of Mellivora capensis. NCBI lineage: Eukaryota > Metazoa > Chordata > Mammalia > Carnivora > Mustelidae > Mellivora > Mellivora capensis. The sequence goes on from PISX010008445.1 coordinate 11,491, forward strand.
TTCGTATTTGGGAGACTGAATTATTCTAAATGTGATTCAGAAAATGATGCCTATAATGACCAGGAAATCAAGCCATTCTTGTAAGAGTTGCCAGAGTTGATAGACGGAACCCCGAGTATGAAATATAGTGGTGATATTATAATTTAAATCTATTAACCTATTTAATTTCTAAGTTTAATAATTATAACTGAATGCCTACTATGTTGGCATAGAGTGATGAACAAAAAGGACCGTCCCTGTTTTCAAGGACCTGACAGTCTAATGAGGAATTCAGATATTCTTGGTGAAGGGAAGCACAAATACAATGGGAACATATGGGAGCGGCACCTAAACCAGGTAGGAGGTGGCCGGGGGAGTCAGGAAGTCTTCATGGTTGAAGGAAAGAAACATCTTCCAGAAATGGGAAATATCTTTCTGCCAAATACCCATGGCCATTTAAAGGAACTGATTTGGTGTAGTTGAAGCATATGATTTGGAGTGGGCTAGGGAAAGGTTGTGGTGAAAGAAAAGATTAAATAGACAAGTAGAAGCCAAATTATGGGAAGTCCGTAGAAGTCTTACATCTTATAGGGTTTGAGTTGGGTAAATGCTGACTTTTAATTTATTAATTATAATTAATTGAATTAAATAATTAATACATTTAGTGGCTTATACTTTATCTATTTCCAAAAGGATTTTAATATATGCATAGAGATTTAACAAATTCTAGAATACTAGAAGAAAAAAGAACTAGGGAAATAATTACCATGGGTGGGTTGTACTTATTAACGCATAAATGGGTTCAAAATGGGATTAGACACACAAATGGCAGGTTGTTAAGGGAACTTGTTTATTTAAGGCCATCCCACACCTTCCCAGAAAGGGACCTCATGATCAGAAACTGAATCTCAGACAGAGCAGTTCTTTTGGTCTGATCTGGTATTATGTGTCCTGGGTATTTATATCCTTATCCCTTATGTATACATACCCATCTATTTGAGGTAGCCTTGGTAAATATGATCTTCAGGTGAGCTTAGAACGTCAGAGAATATTTAGAAAGCTAAAGTCCCTATCTACTTTTGGAGAAAATCCGGACATCCCATCTTCCATTGATTGCATTTTTGAGTGACTTTTTAGCAATAAGACTCTCTACCTCCAAATTAAGCTTCTTAAGGGAAAAAAAAACCCTTAAGATAATTTTCTCTTACTGAATTCCTCTCAAGTTCTTTCTATGAAGTGCTGTAAGTTGAATCTCTCTTAGCTCATCCCAAGTGGAAACAGAGAACAATGATTCCTCTGTATAAAATTCCTAGTCATTCTCCAAGATCACTTTCAGTTTCCCATTAGCCTTATCATTGCTATATAAGGAGTCTTACTTTCTTTATATTTTCTTGAGTCAGTTCCTGATCCTTTAATAACATTTGCTGACCTCCTGAATTCCCTCTTAAGAATTCAAGTATTGATTCCGAGACATTTAATGATCTCCCTTTCTAGTGTCTTAGTAGATACAGAGTTGGGCTTAAATTGTAGTTATTTGAGGTTCAAGTTAGCTAATAAGAAGTAAGTACGCAGCTACTGTCCAGAGCACATGGATATGCACAAACACTGACACAAACACAGGTACAAACACACATGTGCAGAATAGGGTCTAGGGGACAATGTAGACAATGGAGCAGGGATTTTGAACAGAAAAAAATCAGATATAAAATTTATATAAAGGAATTCCTGACTTCGCCTTAGGAGAGCCAATAATTGGCTCTCTTAGGAGAGCCAAAAAAAGTAATGACTCAATATGAACATTATTCAGATCAGTTGTTTGGTATAGGTTATGGTTCCACATGTTTTGACTTGGGAGAAGTCAGACCACTTTGAAAGGAAAGCAGGTTGGAGGAAGTGGGGAAGTGAATTAAAGTTGAGAAATTTCACATAACTATACTCTTTGTGTTTTTCCATTTTAGTACTAAGGGGATTCACAGCAATAATGTACTAGTAAATATTTAACAACTTGCCGGGGGTTGGGGAAGGGGATGGGATTAGCCCTGATTTGTAGTATTTGCTGATTTCTGTTGTATACATACTTTCATCATGGCTTACTTCAAATAACCAACCTGATGTCACCTAACACAGAATCTGGAGGAAATGTGCTGTTATATGCCATTATATAGTATTCCTACTGTACAGACACGACAGATATAAATAAACTCAAGAGCATATATAATAGTAAAATAATTAGGAAGTGATGAATTTTTATTATTTATTACCTTTGTTTTTATTTTTTTAGTGTTGTATTAAGTTTTAACTTTAATTCCGGTGTAGCTAACATATAATGCTATATCAGTTTCAGGTGTACAATACAGTGATTCAATGATTCTATGCATTACTCAGTGCTCCTCATCACAAGTGCCCTCCTTAATCGCTATCACCTATTTCACCCGTCCCTCCAACACCTCCCCTCTGGGAACCATCCATTTGTTCTCTATAGTTAAGAGTCTGTTTCTTGGTTTGCCTCTTTTTTTTTCCTTCGCTCATTTGTTTTGTTTCTTAAGTTCCACATATGAGTGAATTCATATGGTATTTGTTTTCTCTGACTTATTTCACTTAGCATTATACTTTCTAGCTCTATCCATGTTGAGGCAAACGGCAAGATTTCTCTTTTTAATGGCTGAATAATATTCCATTGTATATACACTACATCTTCCTTATCCATTCATCTATTGATGGACACTTAGGCCACTTCCACAATTTGGTTATTGTAAATAATCCTGCAATAAACATGGGGGTGCTTATATCCCTTTGAGTTAGTGTTTTTTTTATTTTTTGAGTAACTACCCAGTAGTACAGTTACTGGAATGTGGGGTAGTTCTATTTTAAACTTTTGTGAGGAACCTCCATATTGTTTTCAAAAGTAGCTGCATCAATTTGCATTCCCATCAACAGTGCATGAGTGTTCCCCTTTGTGTTCTCCACATTCTCGCCAACACTTGTTTTTTCTTGTGTTTTTTATTTCAGTCATTCTGACAGGTGTGAGGTGATCTCATAATAGTTTTGATTTGCATTTCCCTGATGATGAGTGATGTTGAGCATATTTTCCCATATCTGTTAGCCATGTTACCTTTGTTTTTCAATACAACTTGTTTCATTGTAAGTTAATATAATGTTTATTATATTGTATATATATACACACATATGTATATATATTGTATATATATTTTATATAATGTATTAAAGAACTAGCTTGCAAAGGTCCTGAACGATTAGCAATTGGCTCTTTCCAGCTGATATGACAGCTTTGGCACTTGACTAAGGCTCACAGTTACCCCAGCAGATGAAAGCAATTATAGGACTTAAGTCTCATGAAGAGATAATTGTGAGTCCCTGTGGCTTGCTATGGAATTGCCTGTTTGCATACCTGCTGTGCCATATTAGCTGTCCTGCCTCCCTGTGAATTCTCCCAAAATTCAGAAGTAAAATCCTAAACCTCATGCATCTACTGGACACTATTCACTTATTCTGGCTTGTCTGGTCAGTTTGAAGAAAAGTAGAAGATTTTCCAGAAACTTGGAAGTCTTGAGTGGAAGACTGAAGGAGCTGGATACAGGGAAATTTTCATCTGGTGTTGTTACTAACACTGGTAGTTTAGGAATTAGAGTCACACATAGGTAATTCTCAGGTTGTGCCATATATGACCTTTAAAAAATAGTTTCCAAGATAGTCTATGACCAGAAAGAGAGGGTCTGAGCTAGGAACAAAGGTACTTCTTAAGATGGAGCAAATATTTTTGGCAGAAGTCTTCACAATCCTAATAAAAGTCAGGGGTGGGGCAGATGATTACCATAAATTTTAAGAGAAAAGTCAAAAATTCACAGGGAACAAGAGCAGCAAAACCTTGGGGCTAAATGGTTGTTGAATGATGATGAATTCCCAAACATATGACTGGAAGATTGATAATTATAGTGCAGAAATTAGGACCATGAACTTTAAATTTAATCAGGATGTTGGACATGACTTCAAGTGAATGATGAAACATAGGAGACAACAGTATAAGCCAATGAAGATATTGGGGAAAGTGGGAAATAACAAGAGCAGTAGATTCTGTCTGAGAGCATTTGGAAAGTGGGAAAGTATGAGATATGTACTTCAAATATAGAGAATAACTCAATAAGGTTCATGTTAGGTCTGTTATTAAATGAAACGAGACTGAGACAAAGTGAAAGTTATTTAAAGCTTTATTTATGATAAGTATTAGAAGTTAGACTGATTGGTCAGGGGAAAGAGACTGAGACAAGGTGAAAGTTATGCAAAGCTCTATTCTATGCCAAGCATGAGAAGATAGACTGAGCGGCCAGGGCCGTCTCTGAAGAGAGTGACCACCCCCAGCTTACAGGTTCAAGAATTGACTGACTGACCTGTCAGGGCTGCCTCCGAAGAGAGTGACACCCCTCCCCCCCATCTTACAGACCACCTTTTATAGAGCAAAAGTTTGGCCACACATAGGTGGCCAATGAGATTGTAGTCATGTTAGGTCACCCGCAGGTGGCCAATTGAATTACAGTTTACCCTATCGTAGCTGTTTGACCTAACCTATGACTCTGGTCAGAATTGGTGCTCAAGGTTGGCGCCCAAACGGGAGGTTTACATTCTTTGGTGGCTAGGGAAAAAGTGTGTTTCTTACTGATTGGATGTCTCCACCTGGCCCGACTCGTCCTTGTATTCTGGGCTCTGTTATCAAGAATTGGCTGACCTGGCCTTGTATTCTGGGCTCTCTTATTAGGAACTAGCTGACCATATTTTACTGGTTTCCCAGACTTGCTTCTAAGTAAGTTTCTCTGGGGGGAGGGGAGCAGGGTCAGTTTAAGTTTTACTGCACAAACAACAAAATGGCTTTTACCAAGATGGAGTCGCTCTGGCTAAATAGGTCCTTACAGTCCATGAACTGGAAATAACATTAAAGGGTAGAGAACAGATAATTCATCCTACATAGGTTCACATTTGGGCATGGATGGCCAGAAGCCAGGGAGGGAGGATCTCACATGTTCCCACAAACAGCAGTGGAGTACATTATCCCCAAGCGAGACAAGTAGAGATTACAGCATGTGCAGAGCTATAAAAGTGAGCCTGGAGTTACCAGCAGGTGATGGAACATACACAAATATCAGGAGCCTGTGGCAGGAATCGAAAACAAGCTGATGAGCAGGAAGGGGATGGAATTCTGGAAAGAGAATACTATAGTCAGAAGAGGCCAAGTGTGTGGGAATATCCAAAGTAAGACATTAAGTGATCAATGGACAAGGCATTGGAAGTAGTATGAACACAGAGCAGAAATAAGGAGGCAAAAAGCAGTATCCAAGAGACTGATTACCAAAACAATTTTCTACTTTTTTTTTTTTTAAGAGAGGGAGAGAGGGTTGGGAAGGGGGCAGAGGAAGAGGGGGAGAGAGAATCCCAAGCAGGCTCTCCGCCCAGTATGGAGCCTGAATGGGGGGGCTCTATCTTACAACCCAGAGGTCACAACCTGAGCCAAAATCAAGAGTTGGACACTTATCCCACTTGAACCACCCAGGCACCCCTTATTTTCTACTTTCTTGGTGCTGGGTTTTCAGTTGTTCCCATTTAACAGGCACGAATCCAGAAAAGCAGTGGTATCCAAATTTACAGAGCAAAAATATAACCTAACGAGTATGTGAAAATATAATCCCAGAATCCTACCACTGGTGATTTTAGGTTAAGCCCAGGAATTTGCATTCTAAAAATAAACACCACTGAAAATCCCATTTCAGTTAGTTCACCAACCACTTTCTGAGAAATACAGAAGTATCATTAATCCAGGGGCCCTGATGGTGAGATGGTTTTGTTAAATAGCCCAGAGTTTCCACATTTCCACCTGATGAGCAAATGCTAACTCCTGTGAGAGGCAAGTTCATGGCCCAGCTATCTCAATTTGTTGTAGTTGCTTGGAAACATCTACTCCTTTTACTTGGTTTTGTATCTTCTTTGATTTTTAATGTTGCCATTTTACCTTGGGTTTAATATGCATCATTTAAAAATCTTGTTTGGAAACAGGTAGGATAAACATCCTAATTAAATTTAAAATTAATTGCTGATGGCCTCTCTCATGTAATCAGAAGTGGAAAAAGTAAGTAATGCTGTTTAGATATTAGTTGAATAATAAAATGTGCTATGCTGAATCTTTCATGGTAATGTATATGAGAGTACCTTGAAAACTGGAGTTTTATACAACTAGGTGACATTTAAAATATTTGTATTTTAAATCTACCAAATAAGTATGTGTATTTATTATATTCCTATAAAGTCTTTATATACTCAAAGCTTCTTGTACTTATGATATTTTATTAATCGAAGGGGGAAAGTCCATATTTTCCATCAGATACGCCTAAAGAGAAGAATACATAACTTTGTCCAAATATTGTGGCTCTTCATTCTTTGTAGCTCTTCCAAATCCTACATACAGAGAGAGGATTATCAGTACTCTCTGAATGTGTGTGGGCTTGAAACCTCTAAACGTTTCTAGAAGAGCAAGGCTTTTGAACCTTTTTTTTTTTTTTTTACTTTTTTTTAAATACTTGGGAGCTTTTGGTGCAAGTTAATCCTTATGATGTCTCAGACTAGTGCTCCACAAACTATACCTTCTTAAGACTTCCACATAGTGGACATAACTGATTTTATGTTGGACCAGGTTCAGATAGGGTCTTCCTATGGTCTGTTTGGCAATTGGCCTATTTGCAGAAAGACTCAAGTCCATCTGCGATTATGCCAAAGTCTACATAGAATGTTTTTATGCATTCAAATGAAGCAGTTCAAACAAGACATTTCTGCTTGGATTGACAAATACCTGTAAGAGAGAAATGCTGGCTATGCCTGGCTAAGGTGACAAAATTATTTTCAAAACCGAGGATCCAGGCAGAAGATAGATTTATTGATGTGACAGTCTTCAGGGAAACCAGAAACATGATCTCAAAAGATGTATATTCAAAAGGAGGCCTTAGGGAATATTCTTGTCTCTTGGAGTAATGGGGAATCTGGCAGGAGGAGTTGTGATATCTGGCAGAGGACAATAAAGATTAAAATTTAGAGTTACTTGGAGAGAAAATGTGAGTTGCCTTTCATATATGTGACAAGGTTGGCTGTATCGTTAAGAAATTAGAATTATGTGTAAATACAGAGAACAAACTAATGGCTGCTAGAGGGGAGGGGAGTGGGGGAATGGGCAAGATGGATGGGTGAAGCGGTATGGGAGATACAGGCCTCCATTTATAGAATAAGCCACAGGGATAAAAGGTACAGCATAGGAAATATAGTCAGTGGTATGGTAATAGTGTTGTGTGGTGACAGTTGGTAGCTACACTTGCGAAGAGCACAGCATAACATATGGACTTGTCAAATCCCTATGTTGCACACCTAAAAGGAATGTAACCTTGTGTGTCAACTATACTTCAATTTAAAAAAAGTAAGGATGAAGGATGTGTACATGTAGTGTTAATATTTGAAGAGAGAGTTTATTGCCCACTGTGTTAGTCATTTGGGGCAGCCATATTTAATTTTTGTTTCAAAAGTATTTTTCCAGTTTTATCAATTTTGATTACTATAATAAGGTAATTCCTCATGTAAAAAAAATTAGAATTGTGTCCACCTTCAGGTTATAGCTTTTAAAGGAAAAAAAATCACTTTCTTTTGCTATCCAGGCCATTGGATCACCCAATAACTTGAATTAGGGTAAATAATCTAGACCTTTCATTAGTTTAATTTAGACTAAGTGGATTTTCCTGTTGGCTTACTGTTTGGGGGTCATGATTAGGGCTCCTGGGAGATCCAGGCTTGTTTCTTTTCTGAGGTTGATAACTAAGAAGGTCTTAAGACTGGAGAGAGCTCTTCTTCCTAAGGAACCACTCGTGCTGTTGGTTTACACTCTGTGCAAAATATGAACAGAGACAACCCTGTCCTGGTGTCATTGTCTAGAGAGGCCAACATCTGGCTAATGTAACTCTTTTTTAAATGTAACTTTTATTAAGTTCCATGAAAGTTAATTACCTCTTTTGTTTACACCAGTAACTTACTTGAAGCTCTGCCCTACTTCTCTTCTAGACTGTCCACCCTTTCCCCAGCTGCTCCCCAAGCTTGGGATTAAACCATTATTCTGATATTCTATTAAATTGTACAAATTGTGTGTTTTTTTTCACCTACTTTACTGTACTTCTCTGATCCATGACTCTCCTCTAGGAATTTCTCCATTTCTCCATTCAAAGAGAGGTTCCAAGGAATATGGGTGTGGATATCTCTAGCTTAATGTAGGAAAGGAGAATACAGTGTTTTTTGAAATTTATTTCTGCCTGTAACTAAACAGTGCTGTTGAGAAAATTATATCCTTTAAAAGGGAAGCTGAAGGTCAGTGATGTAAGTATTATTATTTTTAAAGAGTTTACTTATGTATTTGAGAGAGAAAAAATACGAGCAGGGTGGGAGGAGAAGAGGGAGAAGCAGGCTTCCCGTTGAGCCGAATTCCGAACATGCGGCTCAATCCTAGGACCCGGGGATCATGACCTGAGTTGAAGGCGGACGCTTAACTGAGCCACCCAGGCGCCCCTGTAGGTATTACCTTTAAATTTATCTGGATCTCTGCCCTGTTTATTTTCTCTTTTCCGGTAAATTTGGTTTCTTGTCACTTCAGTCTATAGTACTATTTCCAATTTTGTTTATCTGCTTGAGCTGTGGAGAAAACCACACATCTCTCTCTTGGCTTCAAGTAATAGCCTTTCTCGAACATCGGCTTCAGCATCTCACCTGGAAAAATTGCAGTACTGCCATTAGAGCTCACGGAGCTGGCCCTGGGGATGGGCCCTCTCCCCTGAGATCCAAATATCATTGTTCACTTGGCCAGACTGTAGGGTGCACTGAATCTGCCTCTAAAGAAAGAAGACATACAGTGATTTCAGAGTTCAGTCCCTAAGGCTAAATTCTGAGACCCAAAGGAGATTGCTAAGAGAGGCGTTGACTGGGCAGGAAGTCACTGGAGAGGCAAGCCGAAACTTGGAGGCAGAAACTCCAGGGGCGACGAGAGTCTATCAGCGTTTATGGGAGCCAAGTAAGAAAGTATGAGGAAAATCATGCCCAAAACAAAATATATTTCATCTTTTGTCTTTTTAAGAAAACATACTTAAAATGTCTAACCAAAAGGAAAATATTTTTGTGGTAAAGAAGATATTCTATAATGTTTGTAGAGGGAGGATTAGCAAGGTTACTTAAAAAAAAAAAAAAAAAGGATAGAAAAAAAAAAAGCCCGCAAAGGTGTTTATGAAAGCAACCATTCTGCTATATTGATTTTTTTTTTTAACTTCAAATGTTAAAGAGGCTGTTTGTGAAGCCTCTTCGCTGATCATTTCCTAGGCTGAAAGAAAATCAGGGTTTACGTCATTGCTGTGGGCAGCTGAATCACTATAAAAATCTTTGGTCCTTTTGATGTTTGCTGTCTACAGAAGTTCTGAGAGACCTGGGAAGGAAGAAGGAGAATGTAAGGGGATTTTCAAACAATATTAGAGAAGGCAAGTTTTATTAATCCTATTTACTTAAATCATTTGTTTGAGGGAGAGGACTGTGGTTTCTTTTGTTCTCAATGCCATCCCACCGGGATTCCTGAAGAAGAGAAACCAGTTCCATCAAAATGACACAAGTGTCTGTCTCTGGAAATAAGGGACCAGTTAAAGTCAAGAGTTGAAAATAGAAAAAAAAATTGAAATGTTATAATTTGATAACCCAGCGGTGTATGTTATTAGTATGGCTTTTTAAAATTTCATTCTAACACGATGCTGCTTTCAGTTTTGATTATTCTGAAAACACTCTTCTTGAAATTAGGGTCATCAGAAATTATACATATCTTCTAAGAATTCCTCAGAAAAAAATCCAGTAAAACAAAGCACCCATACTTGTCACCTCCTTCCTTTTAATTATTTCTTTTTCTTTACAAACCAAAGTGCAAAAATTTAAAGAAAGCTAATATTGTGAGGTAAACCCTCAACATGAGTTCCCTTCTTATATAACTGATAAAATTATTAGATAGATTCTTGAAGATTTTTTAAAATGCAATACATATTAGCTGTAACACTAAACTTTATCTACTGTGAACCATTCATTTGTGAGTTCAAGAGTCACTGTGCAAATTACCCAATTAGTGTCGAATGACAGATGTCTCAGTGAATTCCTATGATGGCAAGTGGCAAGCTTCTGGATGGATTAAAAATTATGTGTTTGTTTACTTGATAGGTGTTTCTAATTGCTCTGGGCTTATCATAAAAATTATAGGATTATGATTTTTACATATTCATATATGTGGCACTTAATAAAAATATGTTGAACACATGAAATAATGAAGGCAATTAGGCAAACAACTGCTGCTGGATTGGGGTAGCTTGTTACATTCCAGATCATCATAAATCATTGCTGAAAGCCAAGTCATTCCTGCCTCTGCTGCCCCTCCAAAACCACAGGACTAACAAGTCTGTATCACGGATGTCATGGTTTTTAGCATCCACGGTTCCGGATTGTCCAAAGGATCTAAACACCTGATTTGTTCTTCAGTGTTTCAACTTCTCTTACTCCTCTGTCACCTCCTCAAATGATTACATATCTTACAAGGAATACCCACTGATTAGACAGGCTTAACACAAGGGTGTGCATTCAACTTACTCTTTATTTTTTATTCTGTCGACTCTTGTTATTTACCTACAATTTAGAAAATTTAATTGAGTGTTTGCCATTACTTTTAAAATTTTGTTCGTCATTTATTCTTTAATTTTTTTTGATGAATAATGAATATTGCCTTCTGGTTTAGGCACTATGCTAGCTGTTAGAGATACAAAGGCAATTAAAACACAGCCAATGTACTCAGGAAATGTAGTCTAACACAAACAACACATGGAAACAAATCACTGTAGTGCAAATGAATAAGTGTATGTGTTTATGCCTATTAGTTTGCTCACTTGAATATCTCTGCTTGTTCAATGGAAAGAGAAGTAATATTTCCCAAACTGGATTCTATTAGAAAAAGCTATTATCAGATAATTTGGGGGAAATTAACATACTAGTCTTCTTTTTGAAAATTCATAATGCATACCACCATATTCTAATAAATATTCTGAGAGATTCTACTATAAAGAAACCCATTTCACTTTGTTTATCTTTCTCAAGCTTACTTGAATAGCCACATTATCCATGGCACACATCTTAACATCCTGTGGGATATTAACATTCCATGGGCCATCAGTCTTGGAAATGAGCTGATTATCATTTGGGACAGCTGGGTACATGTCCTCCTGTTATAGAGGATGAAAAGATAAGTATTCCCTTATACATAGATGATATGTTGATTGGTCAGGACTCCTCAGAAGCAACTGAGAGAAACCTAAGTCAAACCAGCTTAGGCAGAAAGGAGAATAGATTGAGTCACACGAGTGGGAATCCAAGAGTGGGTCTTGCCTCAGGGACTCAAATGGCATCTTTAGGTTCTTCTCACTCTCTTTCTACTTCTTTACTCTTACATGTTTGTGCATTGGTCTGGACTTTCTCATATGTCTGGGCTGGGGATACTAGGGAGAAAGACTATTCTTGAACAGCTCCAGGCTTATTTACATTATTTTAACTTAGTGACCTTGGAGAGAAAAGAAAACTTTTCTTCTTCAAAAGCCATATAAATCCCCAGGAAAGATTCTGATTGACTTAACTGAAGCTCACACTTCAGCTGAGTGATTGCGCCAATCACTGTGGTCATAATTGCAGTGTAGTATTATTAACCGTATCTGGTCACCATGAATGTTGGGGGTGGGTGGGTGGTATTCTCTGATTAAAGGTTTCAACAGACCTAGAAAGAATGAGGAAAGGCAGTTTGAAAGGGATTGAGAGAGCCTGCTTCCTCCCTCTCTCTCTGCCTGCCTCTCTGCCTACTTGTGATCTCTGTCTGTCAAATAAATAAATAAAAATCTTAAAAAAAATAAAAAAATAAAATCTAGATTTGGCCATAATAGGTAGTTAGCCCTAGTATCTAATTACTGCCAAAAATCAGGGATAAAAATTAAAAAAAAAACACAACTTTTCTAACATTAAAGTCATTATTTTTAGAATACCTCTTCTAATTTATAAAATGGTTTATAGCTAATAATCCCAAATATTGTGACCTCAGACAGGTTTAATTATACAAGATTTTCTTGGCTCCAAGAAGTTGTATTGTTCAAAGTTATATATTCTATGATTTTTAAATACTTGAAATGATTAACCCTGCTATAAATATTTCAGGTTAAAATTGTTGCAGACATATTATAAGGTATTAAGCAATAGGAACTTAATTCTCTGCCTTTGGATTAGAGCAAACCTAAAATAACAGACTAGGTAGAGGGGCACCTACGTGGCTCAGTCGGTTGGGCATCTGCCTTCAGCTCAGGTCATGATCCCAGGGTCCTGGAATCAAGCCCCACATCAGGCTTCCTGCTCAGTGGGGACCCTGCTTCTCCCTCTCCCTCTGCTTGTGCTCTGCCTCTGTCAAGTATAAAAATAAAATTATATATTTAAAAAAAAACAGACCAGGTGGAATCTTGGTCCTCTCAACTCTTAAGAGGATGTGGGATGGCATTCCAGACTTCTCATAGTCATGCGTCATTAGGTTTGTTCCTAAGATTTTGTGTGTGTGAAAAAAACTATGCCAAACTCAGATGCCCATTAAAGCAGATGTTCTGTATTTAACTATCAATATGAAGTATTTATACTTGAGAGATTTGTCTGAAACCAATTTTGTGATATTGCATAAAGAAAAAAAATAAAAGATCCTAGTATTTGGGGGATTGAAGGAGGTGGAGGCTACAGATACTGATGCCTGGATTATAGCAGGAGTCAGACTTCCTGAAGATGTTTTTAAATTAAGAAGATTTTTCATGTTGGAAAAATCTTGGGTGGACAAATGAGGAGGAACCTGTAAAAGAAAAGGAGGGGAAAGCAAAGGGGTAGGATGTACATTTCATGAGGGGGTCATTAGTAGCAGGCATTGTGGACAGGTTAAGTCAGAGGAGCTCTAAAAGAAGCTAGGTTATATTTGGGAGTCCCTGGTGATATTGGGGAGAATGGTTTCCAGGAAGTGGAGGAGGCAGACTGCATGGGTTTTGGGTTAAATGAGAAGTGAAGAACTGACAGAAAGTATGGCTTTTTCTTTTTAAAAATTTTGCAGCGATGGGAAAATGAAAAAGAGGATGGCAGTTGGAAAGAGATTCAGAGTTGGGAGACATATTTTCTCCCATTTGAAGGTTTGTCTATAAAGGGAAAAGATCCATGAAGGGGGATCAAGAAAGAGACTGAAGAAATAGGAAAGGAAGAAATTCATTTCGGAAGCAAGGTCCTAGAAACAACTAGGCTTATGGGATAAAAGCCCAGGTTTAAGAAGCAAAGGACTTGAATAAGAACTAGTCTTAACAAAATTGGAAGTGGGCAAAGCATGTAGGGTAAATGAATGCTTATAGCCTTTCCAGTAAAGTAGGAAGGGAGGTTCTCTGCTAAGAGGGAGAATGCTAAGCAGCTGGTGAAAATACAATTTGGAAGAGTGAGTGTGGAGTGTTCAGTTAAAGTTCGACCTCATAAATACATAATGAATTCAGCAAAGGATTGGGGCTGGGAGTTGGCAGGACATATGTAGAAAGAGAAGAAAACAAGCAGAGGTTACTAGTCATAATACCCTTAAAACATAGACCCAGGGATACACAGCTGAAAAGAGAATGAAGTAAATAAAACCTGGCTGTGTCTCATAACCTGGGGTTAGGGGGAAAAGAAGTAAAACAGCAAATTTCATGAGGGAAGATCTAGCCCCATGTCTGGCACATAGAGCACAGCTTAAATAGATCATTGAAAAATGGAGAGCCTGATGGGCTAGAGTAGCTGGTTGAGTAAGGATAGATGATGAGAGCATAAGAAAGGTAGGCAGTCAGCAGGCAACCCACCCCTGGAGTTGTGCAGGCTTTATCAGTATATGTGGTGGCCCTGATATCACAGTCAGAACAGAATTCCTCAGTTTCAGATTTTGGCAGGAGAGGCACCTGGGTGGCTCAATTGGTTAGGCGGCTACCTTCAGCTCCGGTCATGATCTGGGGATCCCACGATGGAGAACCACATCAGGCTCCCTACTCAGCGGAGAGCTTGCTTCTCCCTCTCCTTCTGCCTGGCGCTCTGTCTGCTTGTGTGCTCACTCTCTCTCTCGGTCAAAATATAAATAAAAAAAAGTCTTGGGGCACCTGGGTGGCTCAGTCGTAAAGCGTCTGCCTTTGGCTCAGGTCATGATCCCAGGATTCTGGGATCAAGTTCCACATTGGGCTCCCTGCACTGTGGGAAGTCTGCTTCTTCCTCTCTCACTTCCCCTGCCTATGTTTCTGCTCTCACTGCGTCTGTCAAATAAGTAAATAAATAAAATCTTTAAAAAAAAATCTTTTAAGATTTTGGTAGGAAACAGTTTTAGATGATGCCAAGCTCCAAGTCTGGTCAAAGGAATGAGCTGTTGAGACAGGGGAGAAGTGGATGCTGTTGAGGCTCAAGGGACTGCAAGGGGGGAATTTTGAATAACCCTCAGTAAGTGTTGGGCAGTGACATGGGCAACTAGTAGTTGATTCCAAGAATCCTATCAGAAAGAGGGTGGTATAACCTCAATGTCAATGGATAAAGCTTTCCTAGAACTGGTGCTAAAAAGCCAGGGAAATGCCAGCCTTCTCCTTCCACAATTTTAAAGGGAAGCACTGGTTTTCAATTAAGAAAAACTATTAAAAGGAGCAACCAAGAGTGACGTGGGATTGGGTTATACGCTCCAGTGAAGGGAATATTTCATCACTCACTTTGTTTAGACTTGCTAGTGTGTAATCAAAAAAATGACTTTTATTCTTGTTTTTAATTCTTTATAGAAGGTGCACCTCTTGAAATGCTATTAGAAAGGAGTGTGCTAGGCAAATTTTAAGGGTATGAAAGGATTACTGAAATCTAGAAGGGTTAGGAAAAGGTCAATAAGAGGAGGGTAAACACATTGTTGTAGAAATGTCTTTCTGGGGCACCTGGGTGGCTCAGTTGGTTAATCGACTCCCTTTGGCTCAGGTCATGATGCCAGGGTTGTGGGATCAAGTCCCGAGTCAGCCTCCCCCTGCACTTCGGGGAGCCTGCTTCTCATCTCTCTCTGCCTGCCACTCCTCCTGCTTGTTTGCTCTCTCTCTGTCAAATGAATAAGTAAAATCTTAAAAAAAAAAAAAAAAGGAAAAGAAAAGAAAAAAATTTCTTTCTGCACTACTATGGGGAAAGAGCTAATATGATATTTGCGACATTCTTTCAGTAACCCTCTCCCTACATCTTATTGTGTATTCAACTCTGGATTCCTAGGCTTCAGTCCCTGTTTCACTGCTGTTTATAAGACCGTACTTCTAACTCAAGTGAAGTCAGACAGCGAGGTTGAAATTGATCACAGCAACCAGGAAAACGTACTTCGCTCTCTTTTGTGGGTTTTCACTTCCAGTGTGAGAAATATCCACCCCCTTGGAGCTACAAGAGTTATTTCCAAAGGAAGTGGCTCATACCTCCCCTCTTTTCCCCCTAGATTTTATTTATTTGACAGAGAGAGAGAGTGAGAGAGAGAGAGCATGAAAGGGGAGAAGGTCAGAGGGAGAAGCAGACTCTCCATGGAACTGGAAGCCCAATGCAGGACTCGATCCTGGGATTCCAGGACCATGACTTGAGCCAAAGGCAGTCGCTCAACCAACTGAGCCACCCAGGTGCCCCATTATACCTCCTTTTTAAGGCCCAAATGCTTTCAAGTGTTTTCTTCCTTTGATTTTACTGAGTGTACCCTTTAAGTATCTCCAGTAGCCTGATGTTTTCAACTGTCATAGGATAACCAGCGCTTTGTCCATTGGGGAGAAAGGAATTGGCTCAGTAGCAGCAGTTCTCACAACTGCTTGTCACTGACACTGGCCCAAGGCCAGTGGTTGGGGTTGGGGAGACCTGTCATGTGTGTGTGTAGGGTCATGGAGAGGGAGGAGAAGTCGAAGGATTCTGCTCTGGAAAGTCAGTAGCACCAAAGCAGGAATTTCTAGTTTGGATCAGTCCTGAGGCATATAACTGTGCTATTTGGCACATGCAAACCGAAATCAGCCCTGTCTGGGTAGTAAGCTGTACCTGGTTTGGTCTTGATAAAAGTAGTCAAGCAGAATCCCTCTAATCTGAATATTTATACTCTAATTCTCAAAATGTAGTCCTCAGGCCACCAGAATCAGTGTCACCTGGAAATAGCTTATAAATGTAAAATTTCAGACCCCACATCAGTACTACTGAATCAGAAACTCTGAAGGTGGTCCAGTGGTCTGGGCTTTAACAAGCCCTCCAAGTGATTCTTGTAGCTCAAGTTAGGGAACCAGTGGGCCAGAGGGTGTAGCTCTCAGGACTGACTGTACACTAGAATCACCTGGGGGGAACTTTTTATAAAATACCGATGCTTGAGCCCCACCAACACACCACCAGATTCTGATGTAATTAGTTTGGCTTGGGACTTGGCATCAGAACTTTTTATAAGTTTCAGTGGTTCTAATGACTGTCATAGTTGAAGACCATCACTCTATAGCAATATAAGAAGGGGCTAATTTAAGACTTTGTGATAAATAATTTATTAAGAACAATCTTATATATTTTATTAGAATGTTAATTTAGGCCCGCTTATTAAAAAAACACACAAATACTGTAAGACTTGAGAGGGCAGGGATCTTTTTGGCTGAGTTTTAATTTTTCCCTGTTGTGTCCTAGAGCTGGGGACAGGGCTTGGTACATAGGAGGTGCTCAAATAACCATATGTTGACTAACTGAATCAATCAGTTAAAGAATAGAGTTCCAATAACAACTTGCCTTATACCTCACAAAGGAACTAGTAAGTGCTCTGAGCTGGAAGAACAGTCTCTGTCTGGGGCTGGCGTAGGATCATCTCTTGGGTCTGTGGGTACTCTGTAAATCCTCTTTGTTCTTTCCCCATGCCGCTCTGTACCAGGATGTCACTTCCCCGTATCACGATTCACATTCTACTGGCAGAAGTTGGTCTCTGCTTATGCCCCTAGACAGAATGCCCAGAGTGGGGTCTCATTGCCCATATCATTAAAAGCATCCAGGGGCATCCAATGAGCATCCAGTTATGTTATTTTCCTTCTCTTCTCTGGGCTGGCTTCTCCTCCTTCTCTCTCAACCCTCCCCTGCCCACCGTCTGCCCCTTGACAGATGATGCCACCTGGCCTGCCTGTGTTTCGATCCATGGATTCTTCCCTGTTGGGGTACCCTATGGCTAAGAGAAGAGTTTCTCTCCACTTGGTGGGCAGAATGACTTTCTGAGTGGGTCTGAGCCAAAAATGGCTTTCCCAACAGGCAGGAAGAGGTTCAGCACACTGTTGCTCCAAGGCCTCTGGGAGCAGCACCCCGGCAGGTGTCTGTTTAAAGGGTTCTTGTTCAATAGTGAGTGAGCCACGTGACCTCAACACTAAGTAGCAAGTTTGCGCATAAACTGCATTCAATTCAGTAGGGCAAATTACTTCCCTGAAAAAATTTCAGGGGGAATTCGATACAGGTTCCAGTACCCTGATTAAGACATGTCTTAATGTTGTTTTATTTACAGCCTAAACTTTTGTCTTTTTTTATTGTAGATCCTGCCACTATAGGCTACCAACCCCCTCGGTCGCTATAGGTTTGTTTAGACTGAAGTCACCTGAGCTCCAGACAGGAGGAAGGTCAAGGTTTAGTACATAATATTTTGCCCAGTTTTCACTGAAGTTTTACTGATGTAAAGGGATGCTGCTACTAAGGTTCAAGGTGTTTCCAAGGCATTTGCATTTGTCCATTCATCTGTTCGAGAGAAGTACACATATACAGAGTCTCCTGACCCACCTCAGCTCTCCCTTTCTACATGAAAGCTTCCTGTTCCTTCAACTACTCAGGCCTGGGGGCTTAAACAAAATCCTTCCCAGATTATTGTTAATGCCGGGCCTGATTCTGTAGCAGCTGTTGCTTTTGAACAATAGGATGCCTCTCCTCCTTGACAAGAAGCTGAAAATGCCCATTCTGCTACACTTCCAACCTCTGTAGACTCAGAGAACATAAAACGGACTAAGGGATGGACTCAAGACTCCTGTTCAGGAATTCTGTGCACAACTTAAAGACTATTGAGTTTAGCCACTTCCTGACATTGACTTTCATAGCAACAGTTTAATTTGGAGAAAATCTGCTACCTCAAATAGCTAAAGGTATTTATGTGGAAAATTTTCCAAATGATTGACTTTACTGTGTTGCTATTTTCTTTCCCCATGAATATGTGAGTATTTGGCTTCCTCCCAGGAGTTTTTCTGCATCACTTCTCTTTAGGCAAAGAAAAGTTTCTATCCAGACTGGGAGAAGAAAGAGGCACCAGGAGTTTCCCCTTTTAAAGGGAATTATTATTTGAGTTAAACCATAACATCTGTATAAATGAAGAATTTGAGTGTGTTGCCTGTTTGCTTAAGTTTTCCATGGCAAATCCTCAAGGTGGCTAGAATAATCTTGATCATCACTTCGGAGGCAACACAAGTGTGATGGGCTGCGAGCTCCCGGCAGCTTCCCCCATCTCTCCTCTCCCACAGCAGCGCCAGTCTTGCTGAAGGGATTGTCTCTAGTCCCTCACCCACCTCCACCTCCTGGGCTCCACTAGTTCTTCAGCCACCTCTCTTCTGACTTCTCTTGCCAAGATCACCAATGACTCCCTCCTATTTCGTCCAGCGACCATTTGGTGTTACATCAGAACTTGCTGTATCATTTGACAGTGTTAATGTCATTTTCCTTCACTGCTTTGGCACCATTTCTCCCATTCTCCTAGACAGTTTCCTCCTGTGTCCCTTTCCTAAATGTTTCCTTGGCAATCACTCCTAGACCTACTTTTCTTATTGCCCCGCACTCTCTTCCTGATTGATACCATCTGCATCATGGCTTGGATTCCATGCTGTTGATTAAGATCTCCCATCTCCGTCTTCAGCCCAGATCTGTGAAGGCTGGTCTATGTTCCAACTGAACCTATTTTCCTTCTTTTCCCTGTTTTTCTAAGTTCCCAGATGTACTGAGGGACACTGTTGCTCATTGTGCAAGAAAGAAAAGTTAACTTCTTTCTCTATCTCTTCTGCTTTCCCATAAAATAAACATTCCAATTTATTCTATTTCCTACATAAATTTTAAGTCCATGTCTTCTTCTTCAGTATCTCCTCAATATCTACCTCTTACCATTCCCTAGGTTAGGTAACCATCAGCTTGCTTGTGGATACCGCTTTCTGGTCTTCGCTCTTTACAATCCATGTCCGTATTACAGGAGAGGTTTTTCTGATCACCCCATTTCCCTAATCAAGGCCCTCGTGCTTGCAAAGCCCGCGCCTGGCCTCTTCTGCCCCTCCAGCCTCCGCTCTTGGCACTCCGCACTTTGCATCGTTCGCTTTTGGTCATCCTCTGGGGCCTTCATATGTTGTTTTTCCCTGCCTGGAACATTCTTTCTATTCTCTCCCCCTCTGCTCCTTTTTCAGGTCTGAAATTCAGAGAACTTCCTCTTGGGTCTCCCTTGAATGCCCCCACTCTGCCAAGGTGCCTCTCTCAAGGCCTACGACACATGGCCTCTCCAGAACTAACCCCCCTACCCCTTATCAAAATTGCCTGGGTCTTTGTATCCTCACTAGGTTGTCAGTTCTGTGAGGACAGAGCATGTTGAAATTGTATCTCCAGTACCTGGCGCAGTGGCTGATGCAGAACAGGTGCTCAGTAAACATTTGTTGAATGAGCGAGTGAGCCTCAGAGTAAACCGTGAGCCAGGCCTCTTCAGACACAAGTCCAAATGCCTGATTCTCATTTGCAACTTCTTCCTCCCTGGTCAAGCTCCCCTCACCGGAACAACTATTACTTTTTCACAGCAGACAAAACTCTGATACAGACAAAGCAACCTATATATCCCAGAGGAAGAGAAACTTTTCAAAGGTTCTGTGGATTAGCATATGGTAATTATCAAATCCCAGGGTATCTTTTAGTTGAACCTTCACAGTCGTTCCCTTAGCTTGTACTCAGTACATAAATTGAGTGGAACCTCATTAGGGAGTTTGTATCATGCCTTTAGTGGAAATGGGGAGAATGAGCAAGAGCTTCCCATGTTGTGGAGGCCTTGGAGAAAGGGAGCAATCTGGTTTGCAGCTTCTTTAATCCGTGTATCTGACCACCGACTCCTGATATGGGAGATGAGGAGGACAGCCATGGGCGTCAGAGGAGTTTAGGATCTGCCTTCTAAATCCCACTGTGGGTTTTGTAGTCTGCAAGTGTCTACTGCGTGCTTCCCTCCTCTCCTCTCCTGTGCTGCTGCTGCTTTAATGGCAGCCTCAGGAGCAGCCTGATTTTAAAGATTTTTTCCTCCCAGGAGCAAATCTTCCTGAAGGAACCGAGGGACTGCCAGGCTCAGCCTGCCAGTACTTCTCTGGGCTTCTCTTTCACTCACTCACTCACCCAGCTCAAAGGACGCAGCTTCAGATGCCTTACTCTGTCCTAGCCACCTTGAACTCTTCGTTTCACAGGACTGTGACCAGTAAGGCAAGCGAGGTGCCCAGGGGGCAAAACTTAAAAGTTACCTACTCTCAGATGCCAACCCAGTGTTTGTGGGCCTGAGTGTGAGCGCCCTTCTTGACTTGCCCTTGTCCTGGCTCTGTCTGCCAGGAAGGCCAGCCTGCCCTCCTCTACTGTGTCTCTCCAAATGCTAATCCTTGAGACCCAGCTCAGATGCTACCTCCTCCCTGAAGCTCTTGCTGAAGCCTCCCAGTCCTTCCCACAACCTTGCAAATCCCAGTGGACCTTTTTTATACCTCTCTGAAGGCACTCTGTACCTTGACTACTTCTTAGGCCTGTCTCTTTGTCTCTATATTAAACTACAAGTGTCTAAGAGCTGTCTTTTTCTCGATGTGCTTGTATTATCTAGCACAGGGGAAGCACACAGCAGGTATTCGTGTCAGTGAGGGGAGTGGAACAATCAAGGGGAGAAGAGAGAAGAGCATAGTGGCTAATAGCAGGGGGGTGGGAGGGTCAGGGTCAGTGGGAGGTCTGGGGCCAGTCTGCCTGGGTTTGATCTCTGGATCTGCCACTTGCTGGGTGTGAGAACATGGGCAAGTTACATCACCAGTCTATACCTCCATTTCTTTGTCGTTAAAACGGGATCAACGCTGGTACCCCAACATCAGGTTATGGTGAAGTCTGAGCTAAAACACACAAAGCACTTAGCAACAGAGTTGATGCGTACCTCAGTAAACCTCAAGCGTACCTCAGTAAACCTCAGGATACCTCAGTAAACCTCAAGATCCAGATTTAAATAGGTCTAGTGAGGGTTCAGGCAAAGCACATTTGTGACTGATGTCTTAAAGTTAAATCTAAACCATCAATAATGGAAGACAGAGGCAATGACCTCATACTCCCTTGAGAATCCAAGTGTCTACTTTTTTAGAAAAGACAAATCTCATTCCTAAAATTCAATAGAAGAGTGGCTTGGGCAAGAAGATGGGAAGGAGGCTGTCTAAAAAAGGCAGCCAAAGAGGGTTAAATGAGCTTGGAGGTATTGAAATGTTCTCTGGGTTACTATCTGCTCATTTGAAGGAGAATAGAAACAATGCTAAGGGAAAAATCATGTTTTTGCTGCCATCTACAGTCAAAGTGCAATTTTTAAACTTCACACACACACACACACACACACACACACCCAAAAAGGGCATTCTTGACAGAATGAGTGACAATATAGACAAAGTCTGGTTTAAGTTCCAGTAATTTGGCATATTATTACAGCATTTTATTTACTATTCTTTCTAAAAGTATGATGTTTAATAACATAGCCTTTTTTAACACCTCAAACTGTGGTAGAACTGCTCTTCAGAAAACTGCTGGAATAATCACTCAGGAGTGAGACTGTCTTCTGCTGGGTCAGATTAGCTGCCGCTGTGGCAGGCGCCTGACAGTTTGAGAGTCAATGCAATGATTTCAGCGATGAAAGAGATGGATTGGATTTTACCCTACGTTTTCCTAGCCCCTGATCTGCAGTTCTCTGGTTCTTAGAATTGCTGTAGCCTGCATTTTATACCAGTGTATTTGATTGTGTGACTGTGAGAAATCAACCAGAAGCAAGTAAGAACAAATTCTGGCCATGATGTCACCTCGGACATGCCTCCTGCCTCTATGCTCCTATCCATATAAATTTCCACAATTATTATGATATTTTCCTAACGTCCTTCTGCCTTATTTTTAAAGGGTTAAATATAGACAAGAATTACTGGAAAAGCGTTTGATGGAGAAAAAAGAAGTGGCCCTTCGAGATGCTCATGAAGAAGAGGAGAGAGAGAGGCGTCTAGAAGCCCTTAGGAAACAGGTGTTTTTAGTTTGGAAATTTTCATGGGTGGTTTCTGAGTGTCCTTCATAACATTATTAGTAGGCTTAGATCACAAACTCTGTGATATAAAATGTAACTTTTCCAAATTGGGACACTGGTCTTCACTCCTGGGAGCAATTAGGTTTATGTTGAACGATTTTCAGTTTCTTGGTGTATTAAAATAACTTTATCAGCATCTTTCAAAAAGCTCTCCCAAGATTTAAATGCATCCATATTACCTCTAGTTTAATAGCTGAAGAGTATCCATTTATAGAAGTGAAAGTCTACATCTACCAGAAGGATTTTATGCTCCCAAAAAGCCCGGGGGAGCTAGAGCAAGGTAATCCTCTTTGGGATAGGAACCTCCGTTTGGAAATACCCTATAGTTAGCAAACATGTGAAAAACCACTTTTTTAAAAACCTCTGTGAGCTAATTAAAGCCTCACATTGCTTTGCCTAGTAAAAATAGGCAAAAGTTTTTAAAGTAGAGAGGAGATGGCAAAAGCAAGAATTTAAGAATTTGAGAAATGTGATAAAATAGTTTTACTTGGTAATTTTTCAGAGCTTTTGATCTGAAAATAATTAGCTCAAATCATAAGCTCCAAAGGCCATTGACACCCTTTCCTGGCTGAGAGGAAATGACTATCTCATTTCCCTTCCATGTCAGTGGAGTAAACATGGAATCTTGAATAAGAACTTGGCCTCCAGTGTCCTTCAAATCTGGTACAACCTGGCTCAGTCCTTATTGGCAGAAGAAACTTGGATTTTTTACCTAACTTCCCTAAGCTTCCTTTCCTCCTCTGAAAGATGGGACTAATGATAGTACCAGCCCCATGGGCTTGCAGTAATGTGTGTTCATATTTTCTTTTAAAGATTTTATTTATTTATTTGACACAGAGAGAGAGATCACAAGCAGGCAGAGAGTCAGGCAGAGAGAGAGGAGGAAGCAGGCTCTCTGCTGAGCAGAGAGCCTGATGTGGGGCTCCATCCCAGGACCCTGAGATCATGACCTGAGCTGAAGGCAGAGGCTTAACCCACTGAGCCACCCAGGTGCCCAGTGTGTGTTCATATTTTAAAATTAATACTAAGTATAAAGCCCTCTTCTAAATGTTCTTAGGTTTTATCTTACTTAGTCTCTATAGCAACCCCATGATGTATGTATTATTTCTATTTTATAGCAATATTCCTGTTTTATAGACAGGAAACTGAGGAGGCATAGGTTCCCCAAAGTCACACAGCTGTCAGACTGGATTCAAACTGAGGAGGTCTAGTTAAATGGCATAGTTTAGGGGAAGTGTCAGTGCATACAACTATTTTTTTAAAAGATTTTATTTATTTATTTGACAGACAGAGATTACAAGTAGGCAGAGAGGCAGGCAGGGAGAGAGAGGAGGAAGCAGGCTCTCCGTGGAGCAGAGAGCCTGGTGTGGGGCTCGATCCCAGGACCCTGGGATCATGACCTGAGCCGAAAGCAGAGGCTTTAACCCACTGAGCCACCCAGGCGCCCCAGTGCATACAACTATTATATCATCTTCCTTGATAAAAGAGTTGATAGAAATAAATTCAAAGCATAGGAACCTAAGACCTGTCATCCTAGATTCAACAAACGTTACATTACTCTATCATTAGCAAATAATTACATTCCTGGGGACAAAACTTTAATGTCACTATTTCTAAACACACTCTTGTTCACAATATAACTTCGATAACCACGGAGTCCATATAATTAGAATTCTTCCATCTGTGAACTCTTTGAAAGAGGAAATATCTGTGGCCGTTACCTGTAATCAGTGTTTAGAACTATAGCATAAGACATTTTGGCTAGGAAACCGATAATAATTAAAGTACGTTCAACTCAGTTATGTCATTACGGTTTCTAAATGGCATTAAAAATGCCATTTTCTTAATGCTAATTCTTGACTTTAGGAATTAACAGGCAGGTGTTACTAATGGTGCATATAATTTACAAAATTAGTGGCTTCTTTTCATTAGGATACAGGTTTGAATGATTTCAATTACCATAAAGGACAAGGGCATTTATGTTAAAATGACTGTACAGTTTTTGAGTAGAAGGGAAAACAATGGTTTACAACAATCCCTGAAAATCTAGTTACTTACACAATGGCATTCACCCATCTTGCCCACCGATGCCAACACAACTCAACTTAACCCATTAATAATATATTCTAGATTGAGCTTGATCAGATTAAACTTCCTAGAAAGCTTCATGGGGTTGTTACCATGGCCATATGTTGCTAGTGGTTAAAAGTCAATGTTTTTTGCTTTTGGTTACTTTTAGGGTAGATAAATATGTAGGTTTTCTAGGCCAGATTTCCTCTTCGTACCAGAAATATAAATTTTTATCTAAATTTAATCGTAACTGTAATTACTCAATTAGTAGCAAACAATATATATCATGGCCTTTTAACATATTTTGTTTTTAAACCATTGACTCCTTCATGGATTTCTAGGACTGGCCTGGTTTAATGTTCTGTCTGCCCTTCCTTCTTAGGTTTTATCTTCCTTAAAGTTAGGAAATTTTATTAGACATTAAACATTAATAGTATTCCCCAGAAGTAGTTAGCTTGTATCTTAATCCAAGTAGCTGTGCTTTTTCTTCTTTTTAGGTTGCTATTGTCGCTCAGTTTGATCCCGTTAGAATGATGTCAGATACAACGGCATCGAAAGCAAGGATGGGTATTGGAATTGAAGAAGAATTTATCCTTCAAAAGCCACTTTTTACATTGAACACATACAATGAATACCAGGTAATTATGGGAATTAGCATGATTGATGCAAAAGCCATGACGATAAGATTTATGGAAGTGTGTGTTTTGGATTTCAGATTATTTTCAATATTTACATTTGAATGCCATATGGATTAATATAATTTTTACTGCTAAATGATAGCACACAATCACTGCCCAATTCGTAATGTTATAAAATAGTTGATAGGTGACCGTGGAATAGTTTATCTGAACATATGAATCTGTCACTGAAAATTATTTTTTATTTTTTATTTTTTTAAAGATTTTATTTATTTATTTGTCAGAGAGATAGAGAGAATACAGGCAGGCAGAGTGGCAGGTAGAGGCAGAGGGAGAAGCAGCCCGATGTGGGACTCGATCCCAGGACTCTGGGACACGGCCTGAGCTGAAGGCAGCCGCTTAACTGACACTGTATTTTGTTTAAATGTTTTTCTATCATTTGGAATTTGTTTAAAATCATAATATAAATCCTATTAAAGTAACAACTGATGATACTGATAGGATAAAGCAGAAGGGAGCTTTCAGAAATTAAAATGAAGATAATACATCAGAGCTAGTGATAAAAGAAATCATTTTCTGTGGAAAAGTATTAAGGTGTATTAAGCCATTTCCAGGAACTTCTGACTCCTTTTAGTCTGTTACTGAGAAAGGATCTTAAAAAGTCTTTTTGGATGGATGGATGGAAGGCAGGAGGGAAGACAGATGAATGAATAGATATCACTGAAATTAAGGGAGAAAGTAGTTCCCCCAGTTTATTAATTTTATAAATCTAAAGAGCGCAGGTCAATATTTAATTGTTTAAAAAGTAAGAAACTGCATCCATTCACCCACTGACAAATAAATTGAGTGTGCCTCTTTGTGAACAATTCATTTATTAATTGGACAAATATTTATGGAACTACGGTGTCTCTGGCATTGTGGAGTTGCCAGGGCTGCATTCCAAACAGGATGGACTTGTTCTCTTGGAGGAAGTGAGCAGGATAGCTGGGTTGGGAGGGAAAGTAGCCTGTGTGGCAGTAATGCCCCTGGGATGAGACTACCTCCATGGTGGAGGTCTAAGGGCTGCAGTGGTAAGCAGAAGGGAACCCATGGAAACGCTGACTAGGGAAGTCAAAGTGTCAAAGAAGAAACTAATCTACATCTTAGGCGAAGATTCTTAGCAGCAGTAACAAAATTTACTCTAGGTGATTTAAACTAAAAACAAACACACAAAAATAGGTTGGGAGGAGGGGTAGGGTAAAAGGAAAGGGATTCATTATAAGGATGTAAGTGTGTCTCCAGAAGCCAAAGCAGGGAGGGCAGCCGGGGTTGGCAAAGAATTGGCCAGAAACTGGAAAACTTTCAGGTACCTGGGCTGAGGCTGTTTCACCAAGCAGAAGAGGCAGAAAGGGGCCCTTACTGGCATGTCTTCATTGTAAAGTAAGCGGCAAGGGTGGGTGCTGGGAGATGAGACTGGAGACCTAGATTAGGGTCAGAATGAAAAGTATAGAAGCTCTACCTTGCTAAGACATTATCTTGTGAGCACAGGCGAGACTCAGAAGCAGGTGAATTATATAATCAGATATATGTTAGCAACATGTCCTGGATAGAAAATTGGTGGGTTTGGGGGTCAGACCCTTTCAGATGGCAGAGGCCTCATAATCATGAGATGGAGGGGCATGAATGGCTTTGTCTGAGAGGAAGGAGTAATGATACCAAGCTAGGCAGCAAGTGATGCTGAGGAGAGCCTGCATTTTGGATTCAAATCCACATCCACTATTTACTGGCTGTGTGAACTTGTGTAAGCTATTAACATCTTTATGTCTTGTTTACTTCATCTGTAAAATAATAATTTTTAAGGTTCTTATGAGGATTAGGATAATAAATGTCAATTGCCCAGGATATTGCCTGGCACCTAGAAGTAATTCCGTAAATTATAATCATTAGCTGTGGCCGCCATTAACCATATAAGAATACAGAAGTAAAAACAGACTTAGGGAGAAAGAGAATGTGTTTTGTTCCTGTCATGTTTAGGGTGAAGATGTCTAAGACACATTTACGAGAAGCTGATTGGCTGCTTCTGGGGAGGTGAATTGGGGAAATGAAGGTCAGCTTTCGGGAGAGATCTCCATTTCACTTCGTCTATTTTAAAAATAGAATAATGAGACATTTTAAACCTCACAAACCAGAAGCTGAGAAGACAGGTGAATCCAGGAGATAATTAGGGAGCACACAGGTGGAGCCTGAATCCTTGGACGTGGATGAGGGAACCACGGAGACTGTATCCAGAAGAGATACAAGTGGAAGGATCAACTACGTTGCTTCTCAGACACAAATCTCTGTATTTTTGACTTGCATGCACCACTGTCTCTCATTTCTGTCCCTCTTTAGTTGCCAGAGTCTCTTGATTCTTCCCTTCATTGTGTTTTTGACAGTTCTTTCTTCCTTGCTGCCAGCCAAGTTCAGGCACTTATTACTTCATGGGTAGACCACTGTAGTAGACTGCTACTCCATTGTTCTACCCGAACCGCCCTGGTCCCAAATTGACCTATTTCACCTCTGAATTTGCATGTGCCTTCCTTTCCTGCTCTGTTTTCCTCCCCACTCTGCTTTGTAGAAGAATAGGGTGGACATCACAGTTAGCTCAAGTGCTGCTGCTTACCTGAGGTCATCCTAGTCTCACCTGCATGGGGAAATGCACCTCTGTGTTCTTCTATCCTTGGAACATCAGTCACATGGGTCACGTGAGCTGTAGTTGTCTGTATACATTCTTATTACCCCTGTTAGTGTAAGAGCTTCTTAAAGGAGGGGCTGCTTTCAACAGCTTATTATCCCATCCTCTAGGGGAACTTCAAGTCCATGTAAAATGCCTCATTAGCTAAAATCCATATGTGACTACCTTATCATAGCAAGCAGTGTCTGTTGACATTTAATATTCATAGAAGAAGGGGAAGAGGGAAAAGGCCTAATCAGCTATAAATGAAAATAGAAATGGAGCTATTCATATTTCAATTCCCACTTAGAATCACATTGGTGGAAACATTTTCTAATCCTGCTTGAAATAGAAATCCAGCCTTGGAAGGAGAGTTTGATTGATTTTGTTGTTGTTGTTTTTAAAGTAGGGGCCATGTGTTTAAACATAATTTACATATTGCTGAATGATGGAGAAATTGATGTTTAAAGACCAGTGTATATGGCTGTGGTTTAGATTTATTTTAAACAATGATTGTCTCTATTTTCTAATTCTAGCTATCAATAATGAATCAGTGAATAGTACTGAAAGTAAGCTTTTTTTTACCCCATTTTTAAATAATTTCAATGTGTTATTTTTTTGACTAATTTAGCATGATATTCCCTATACCTTACGTTGGAAACCAGGGATACACTGGAAAATAATCATGCCAAGAAGTTTTGGACATTTCCTTTTCTTCTATTTTTCTTTTTAATTTAATTTGTGTGTGTTACTTTTCTTTTTTAAAAATATTTATTTATTTATTAGAGAGAGAGAGCGAGCATGAATGAGCCCAAGCAGGGAGAGGGGCAGGGGCAGTTGGAGAGGGAGAGAGAGAATCCACAAGCAGACTCCCCATCTCGGGGCTCTATCCCAAGACCCTGAGATCATGGCCTGAGCCAAAATCAAGAGTTGGCCACTTAACCAACCAAACAACTCAGGTGCCCCTGGACATTTCCAGTAAAAAACAAAACCCAACAGAATATAGTCACTGTATATACCAAGTTTATAGTCATCTACTCAGAAAAAAACAAGTTAAACAGCTTGAGGAAATATGAAACAAAATAATAAAAGAAATTTAGTTGAATGAATTGCTACTTATTTAAATGTATTTTATTTCTACAGATAATTTCTGACCCTAGACTCCGTTTTGAGTTAGCTCTTCGAGAAGCTGGACTTCATAAAACATTTTATGCCAAAGAGATATTACCAAAAATCAGTCCTCAAAAACCTCCAAGAAAGGACATGGAGTCTACTGTATTTAACATCTAGTTCATCTGCAAATCCTATTATATGTAAACAAGATTTTTCTTTGAAAACATTTATATGGATAACAATTACTACTTTGTAAAAATTTTTAAATATCAAACATAGAAATCAAAGCATTAATTAAAACAACTTTGTCTTTTATGACTCTCAGAATTTCATGCACTATTTCCCATATCTTTGTTATGTCTAAAAGTACTAAATCAACAAGACTATGAAACATAATTATGACACGTATGATACATGTTTTATCATTTTAGTAAATTGCATATTGGAGATTGCATTATCCCGTGAAAAAAGCTCAAAATAACCACTTGCAAGAAATATAATTTATGTTGCTACTACTTGCTAAAGTTCATTTCTGCTTGTTATTTCAGAATTTGACTTTTTAATTATGGAAGCTCCATTATCATTAATACTTCTATTATTTCTTGATTATTATAAAAGGAGACTCAACCTTTCTCTAAATTTAGAAACCAATTTGGTATACCATGTTTACTGCAAACCAATCATCCAGACAATTTCATTTTGCAAATTAGCCTGTAAAAATAAGTTAGAAATTAGAAACAGCATTTCAAGCATGGGAATATCTGTTTTGGCTTGGGGAAAAAAATGTATTTGTGTGGTTGTTTATAAGGAGTATTTTAAAATTTATAATTTAAATGCTATCAAAAATTCCAAATTATCTATGTAAGATCTAGGTAGTAGTATAGATAAGGAGCATTTTTTAAAAAAGATTTATTTATTTTTAGAGAGAGAATCTCAAGCAGACTCTCCATTGAGAACAGAGCCCACTGCAAGGCTTGATCCCACAACCCTCAGATCATAACGTGAGCCTAAATCAAGTGATTATGCTGAGTGAAATAAGTCAAGCAGAGAGAGTCAATTATCATATGGTTTCACTTACTTGTGGAGTGTAAGGAATAACACAGAAGATACTGAGAGATGGAGAGGGGAAGTGAGTTGGAGGAAATCGGAGGAGGAGACAAACCATGGGAGACTGTGGACTCTGAGAAACAAACTGAGGGTTTTGGAGTGGTGGGCGGAGGGTTGGATGAGCCTGGTGGTGGGTATTATGGAGGGCACATATTGCATGGAGCACTGTGTGTGGTGCATAAACAATGAATTTTGGAACACTGAAATAAAATAAAATTAAATTTAAAAAAGAATAATATAAAATATCATTAATAACTGTAAATGATTACATGTCAGAATTGAAATATTTTGGATACACTGGGTTAAATGAAAGTATTAAAATTAAAAAAAAAATAGAAAAAAAAAAGAGTCAGCCAATCAACTGACTGAGCTGCCCAGGTGCCCCAGATAGGAAACATCTCAAATAAAACTCAAGGATGGGGTGCCTGGGTGGCTCAGTTGGTTAAGCGTCTGCCTTCAGCCTAGGTCATGATCTCAAGGTCCTTGAATTGAGCCCCAGGTTGGGCTCCCTGCTCAGTGGAGAGTATGTTCCTCCCTCTCCCTCTGCTCCTCCTAACCCCTCCCCACCTGTGCCTTCTCTTTCTTTCTCTCTCAAATAAATTAAATCTTAAAAAAAAAAATCTTAAGCATATATTTCTTACTATTTAAAAAAATTGATTATTTAATCAGAATAGCAAGTTGGTGTTGTTGGAAGTTGTCATTATTATTGTTAGGAAGACTTCTTCCACCCCTTCAAGCTCTTTTCCTCTCCATTGCAACTCCCTGCCATTTCCTAGGCACCTCTAGCTCAGGGGATGCAGTTACTGGAATAACGTAAAAAAAGAGAAGGACCAGTCTGACTGGTGGAATATTTGGCTTCATGAGTATTCCAACATGATGGGAATAAATAATGTAGCAAACCCAGCTGATTAGAATAAACCTTCACTGAAAAGTCTATTGGCAAAATCCCTTATTTCTATCCACAATTCATTATAATGCCCTCCCAGTTCAGTCTTTTGCATCATCACATCTCCTAATAAAAGAGGAAAAGGAATCCTTAACAAGACTCAGGGCTGTGAGCATTGGCAACTCTCTTGAGAATGTCTCCCACAGTAAGAGTGTTCCTTCACGGGCCCTCAATTTACTTGACACAAAGTTTCAGACCATAAGCCATGAAAGCCCTACTTTCATGTCAGAGCACATCCTCTCTCTGTGGCAAGACATGTGGTAATGTCTCTCTAGTGTTCCTTATCTGTAGGAATGTTTATTCTGCCTCTTAATCTTTTTTTTTTTCCACGTTAACATGAAGATCTGATTCTTTTCTTTGTTCATTTATATTTAAAATTTGTTTTCCTTAACTTTTAGAAATAACTGTAGCTCCAGATAATCCTTCTAACATCACAGCTCTATAGTTCTCACTTTTGTTCTATTTGTGTTGCTTACTTTCTGGAGCTATGTCCTCCTCTACTTTTAACTGGACCTGCTATTTCCTCGGGCTTTGCCGCTCCTGTGGTGCTCAATTTGCATTCTCCTTGCAACATTTCCCGTAGTGATGGAACTTTGTCCTAGAAGTAAGTTTTGACTACTTAGTGTGGGACTTCATGGGACCCAGACTTCTGTCACCCCTTCAGAGTTCACTGCAAGCTTTTTATGCTCATTCATTATTAGAGTATAAAACCCCTGTCAGTCTTCTGAAGTTTCCAGGGAGTACTTCTTGGCTCTTTGGGGTTCTCCAGTCTGTCTGATGTCCCTTGCTTCCCTCTGTCCTGCACAGGTGTTGGTACAAGCAGGTCTTAAAGCTGTCAGTGGTTACTCCTTACCCACTCACACTTTGTAGCATATGGGAATTCCTTCTCACCTACTGTTGAAGACTATCACCTACTGTTGAAGACTACTGTTTGGGTTTATTGTGCTATTTTTTGTTTCTTTTTATAGGCTGCTTTGAGGAGATTAACAAATTATGCCACTTCTGCTGTCATCTTCCCAGAATCCCCCCAAACTGAATTCTTGATCCCAGTGGCTTTTCTTGCACTAAACAAGCCCGCCCCAACTCAGTAATGGCACCGCCATCCACCACAGATGCAAATGTGAAATCTGAGAGTCACTTGTGCTGCCCCCTCTTCCTCACTTGTAATATCTAATCTGTCAAGACCTACCAACCTTCCCACGTCTATAATGGAGCCATTCTTTCAATGGAAAATGTGTCCCATGCCTTGTGGCTACCCAGCTACACCATTCTCACATTTAGGAATTGTCTCCCATTATGTACCCATCTCCCAGAGTAGAAGTTAGCTACTCCATTTTCCCGGTTCTCATTGTATATAGTCAATGGCAATCCAATGCACCTATTTGAGATTTCATTACAAGCTTTGGGGGATAAAAGTTGCATAGCTGGTAGTATCTAGCAGTCTGGGTGGGTGATGCCCGTAGAGGTGTGTGGGACTACCAGAGCAGCCGTGGATCTCCGTGAAGCAGTTTCCTGGTAAGCGCTGAGCATCTTCCCAGTAGGATAACCTCAAACAGAGACTCTCTGGTCTTGCAGAAATACCTAGCACTCTTTAATAAATTGCTTTTCTATGTAAACTAGCTGAAGTCGGTTTGCTACTGTGGCAGGAATACACTGATCTTTCTGCAGTTCCTGTTATGCACCAAGCACAGTCGCATGCTCTCCACTGATGATGTGTCTTTATAATCCATCCTCTCAATTAACATCTCCCCTCTCTTCAGAAAGAAGAGAGAAGAAAACAGTTCAGTTCAGGCTTTTTTTTTTTTTTTTTGTCACCTTAATTGCTGAGTACTGTTTTTCACAGCAATGATTTTCACTCTAAGGATGAGCCAACTAGAAATTACTTTCTCTCTCCTCAAAGAGTTCAGCCCATTCCCCCATATCCAGAGTTCCATATGGCATTTTTAAAAAGCACAAAGAGGCTGAAGCTTCCTATATCTGGCATATATTTGCTTATTTTTTATGGAACCCATATTTTCTTGGGTTTTCTTTTACCCCCACTAAAATAGCTCCATCATCTTCTTAGCTGCTAGATTTTAAGTCCAGGACACAGAGGTAAAGTATAAAGTCATTTAGTATGTAAAATACATTTTAAAGGAAACTTGGGGAAATTTTAAACTTTTTAAGATCATGACTGTTTGGCGGGAGAATCTAAAATACAGAATTTTTCAGATCTCAGTCAAATCCCAGGAATGATGAAGTTTGACCTAAGGAGAGAAACAGATCTGAGAATTCTGTTTTTGACATCTGATCAATTTGTTTTGGGAAAATGGTACATGCTTCCTGATGCATTTGAAGAAGAGCACTTGCTAGATTACTGCAGCAATCTAGAGCAGTCCTGAGGGGGAAAGTTCTCAGGAACTTAGACAATAAGCATTGAGGAAGAGTGAATATTGCACTTCAAGGCTCAGCGTGGGACTGGATTATAATAATAGAGCCCATGAGCAGTATGCCCTCATGGGATCAAGTCTCGATCCTGAGAGAGTAATGTGGCATCAAATCTGTCCTGTTCTTGTCATGTTTTTAAAATCTCCAGAAAGATGTTTTCCAACGAGTGCCCGTGTTTTCTTTCCTATCTTCAATAGCATTTGAGTCTACATTTTTCACTGCTTAGCCTGATTCAGGTTTGTATTTAAGTACATGTTTTAATGTCACTGTAGGACTTACTAATTTACCAAGTGTCTTTTTTTCCCCCTCAGAGAATGTATTATTTTGTATGTGGGAATATAAATGTGGGGAAAGAGTAGTTGCATTATCTCCCTCTGTTTTGCACATTTTCCCAGACATGTCAGTATTACTTAGCACCACATATGCTTAAAGTTCCTAATATTTATAAATAATTTCAAAAGCAATTTGCTTACATTGCTTTAGACATTTTATAAATATTGTATTAATCTGAAATGCTTACCTTCACAGTATATTTAAAACAAATGCTGCAAAAATTGTCCTGTTACTGTTGAAATATTACAAACTAACTTGATTTGGGAAGATTATTAAAAGTAGTATTTATTTTTAAACTTACCCAAATGAAGTAAAGTGTTCCTTGAAAGCAAAAATAATTGACTTGCTAAAGGAAATCCAGCACAATGCAACATGAATTTGTGTCCATGTGGATTAGGACTCTGCTATCTGCAAAGAAAAGATCTAGATAAAATGAAAAGAATATTTTTTAATCTATATTCTTATATCAGTATAACATAGTTGCTTAAAACTGGCTTAAAGGACCAGCAGAAGCCTTGGAGCTTTTTTATTTTTATGTTTCTAGACAGCTTTCTTTTTTTTCTCAACTTCCTCAATCCAAATCTATAGTTTAAACCAATTCAACAAGTATTTACTGATCTCATGGCATAAGATAAAACAAAATCTCTGCAACCATTAAAAATAATGAATGGGGATTGTGGTGGTGGCCGCACAGCTCTGAATATTCTAAAAACCATTGAATGATACACTATTTTTTAAATAGATTTATTTATTTATTTTAGAGAGAGTGCGTGTGAGTGGGGGGAGGGGCAGAGGGAGAGAGAGAATCCTCAAGCAGACTCACTGATGAGCCTGGAGCCCACATGGGCTCAGATTGGGGCTCTATCCCAGGACCCCAAGATCATGACCTGAGCCGAGACCAAGAGTCCAATGCTTAACCAAATGAGTTACCCAGCGCCCCTGGGTATACTTTAAATAAGTGATTGTATGGTATGCGAATTATATCTCAATAAAACTTTTTTTGCTTTGTTTTGAGAGAGAGAGAGAGAGAGAGTGCACAAGTGGGAGAAAAGAGGGGAGACAGAGAGGGAAAATCTTGAGCAGGCTTCTCGCCTAGTACAGAACCCAATGACACAGGCTCGATTGCATGATCCTGAGATCATGACCTGAGCTGAAATCAAGAGTTGGATGCTTAACTGACTGAGCCGCCCAGGAGCCCCTTGATAAAACTGCCTTTTTTTTTTTTTTTTTAAGATCTTTTTTATTTTTGAGAGAGAGGAGGAGAGCCTGGGTGGGGAAGAGGGGCAGAGGGAGAGGGACAAGCAGATTCCATCCTGAGCAGGGAGCCCAAAGCAGGGCTTGGCCCCAAGACCCTGAGATCATGACCTGAGCCCATGTCAGATGCTTAACCAATTGAGCCACCCAGGCGCCCCTCCTCAATAAAACTGTTTTTTTTTTTTTTTCCCTAAAAAAAGAACAAGGAGAATTACATGGCCTTATATGAAAAGAAAACCAAGATATATTGTATAGATGAGAGGTGGGGGCAACAAGAGAAAAACACATATAGAATGATATTCTTTTTGTAAAAAAAAAGAATACTAATTTCTGAAAAATAGGTAAGAAACCTTCAACTATTACTTTTGGACTGCTGGAATGGGAAGTTTGTGTGGAGTGGCAACCAGGAAGTCTTACTTTTCCCTTTATACCCTTCTATGCTGTGTTCATGTTTGCCATGAGCTTGTATTATTTTCATAACTTTATCCCTTTATTTTTATAATTTTAAAGCTGAATATTTTATTTGGTGCCATGTATCAGATGCTGAGCAATCTAATAATATCAGAACCCAGATACACTGCCCAGTGATGGGGCTGCCCAGCAGAGGTTTGTGGTGGAGAGGACTCGGTAAATGATTATTGACTCAGGGACAAAATGGACTGATGGATGGACAGGTGAACTTTAAGAGTTTTGTCATTTTATGGGGTAACCAACTAACAATTATCTATTGCTGCCCTGAATAAGTATAAATATATAGAGTAGAAAGACACCGTTTAAAATAAATCCCTTCTTAGGATGCCTGGGTGGCATAGTTGGTTAAGCATCCGGCTCTTGATTTCAGCTCAGAGTCATGATCTCAGGGTTGGAGGGTTGAGCACATGTCAGTCTCCTCGTTCAGCGTGGAGTCTGCTTAATATTCTTTCACTGCCCTCTCCTGCTGCCCCTCCTCCCTCTAAGATAAATAAATAAATCTTTTAAAAAAATAAATAAATGCATACGTCCTTTTCCCAAAGCATGCTCAGCATATGGCTGTGGAGATAGAACATCTCATATATTTAAGAAAAAATACAAGTAAAAGGTAGTAGGTATGAGAGGACTACATAACAAGGCATTCTTGTCCTTCTTGCTACCCTCATGGCTTGTATTGCAACTCCTCAGCTTCTTGGGACATCAGAACAGCTTGTTCTCCATTCCTTCCTATCTTATGCAGAGTGATGAAAAAGGACTAGGCAGTGAGAAAACCAAAAGGATAGACCAATATGAATGGGTGCAAAGGTTTGAATCAAGGGGTAAAGGGAGAGTTATGGTAAACACTGTGTGGCACATAGGTAGGTCTGAAGTTAAAACATGAAATTGGGATACCATTGCAGAGGACCTCTGTGGTTGACCATGACCCAAACTGCCCTCCTGGAGAAATGGGAAATCCCATAATCTCCTACACAGGTATATATAAGGGCAGCTGCATAAGTTATAGTGCAGACACAGGAAAATAGATAGTAGAATATTATGCATCAAGATTATTGGGACCCAGAGCTCAAACATTGGGCATAGATGATTGTCTTAAGTGACATGGCTTGCTGAGTGGCTTTACAAGGTAGCAGAAGTTTTCTTCTGGGTGATAATGGGATCCTTCCAGTAGGAAAGAATGAATTTCTGGGTGCCCTTTTGTTCATATCTGGCAGGTTGTTTCTATCCCTGCAAGCTGCTGACCATTGTTACCTCTATGGTCTGTTCCTATGATAAAAAAAAAAAAAGAGAGAGATGCATCATTCAGATGTTTCCTTTGTGCTGTTTGTGCACCTGTTAGGCTTGATAAAGCTGGAAGATAGTAGTTCTTGGCACGCGAGTTTCACTTCTGTCATTCTTCAGCCTAACCCCTCTTCTCAGGCACAAGCACGTGGACCCTTGAGTAACAGCCTAAGGTGTTCAAACTTTATCATGTAGACAGTACTACATAGTTAAGCTTTCCTGGGCATAGAAACAAAGACAGTGTTTCTGGAAGGCTAACGTGAGAGTTGGTACAAGTTGGTTGAAAGTGGGAAGACTGGGACGGGCGGGGGGGAGCCCTTTACAATTACTTAGAATAAATCAGGTGTGAGGTGATATGAAAGTAGGGGAGAGTGGAGGCTGATCCTTATCAAATGATGGAGAAAAAAGAATTCTGAACTCATTCATTCCTTTCCCTTTTACAAAATTCCTTTAGACCATAGCCAGTGAACATGGCTCCTAGTTGCTATGCCCTTCTGCAGTCCCTTCCCTCCACACTGAATCTGGATGACCTTGTGACTCTTTACCCAGTATAATGGGCAGAAGTGAGGCTGTGCCAGCTCTGGACCTGAGGGTTAGGGAAGGCCTGGCAGCTTCTGCTTTTGTGTTCTCGGAAGAAACTTAACCATGGGAGAAGTCTGACCACCCTGCTGGGAGATAGGCCACACAGAGAGCCCAAATTCCTTCCAGTAGTGAAACATTTATGAAAATGTGAATCCTCTAGGAGGGCTACTAATTTGAGCCATTGTTTCCAAGGTCTATTCTATAGAACTTTCTATTCATGCACCAAATGACTTCCCAACTAGTGACAATAAAGTTTCACTTCCTTTTTACATTATCAGTAGTTTTGCCATAACCATCAGCTTTTATTTTTACCTGATACTCCTCTCCACATTTCTGGAAATGCCTACATATCATACAAACTTGTCCTGGGTGCAGCTTGTCATCTTGGCCAGTCCTGTGACTCCAACCACAGTGCTAGGCTCTGAAGACCATCTTCTGCCATCTCGTATTTGGCCTCACATAGACAGTTGCTGTTCTCTCTCTAAGCTTGGCTCCAAACATGGAAACAGGGAATTTCCTTAATTCCACACACTAATAGCTATGATCAACCTGTGGCAATTCACAAGATTTATTGAAGGCTTAAAGACTTAAAGGGGATTATGACCAGAGAAGTAAAGGACTAATATTTGAGATGTGATCCCAGGCCAACTCTTCCACAGGAGTCTGTCCCATTCTCCTTGGCGTGGCTTGCCAGGATGTAGTAGTGCCATGATGTCATAGTGGCCTGCATCCAGGGGAGAACCCAAGTGTCTCTTCTGCCTGCATCCGGGCTCCAACTCTGTCAGGCCCCAAGGGATGAAATTATTCCCTTGAAACTACTTAGTCTTCCACAGTGAATGAAAAAGGGCACAGAAACAATAGAGAGAAAACGCTGGGGACCACCTCCTTTGGAATACAGCTAGCTGATGGAGAGAAAGTGCCTGCGGAAATGGACCTTGGAGCTGGTGGGCTGCTTGTGTGGTGGGCATATGAGCAGCACCAAATCTAAGTGATGCTACCAGTTTCAGAGTAACTCCCATCTAGAGCAAGGTCACGAAGTTTCCTTACTTGTACCCTTTGCAAACAGTTAGATATTCCCTCAACTCATCCTTTTACAGAGAAGACACTCGTTTCAGTAGTCTGACTCTCTTGAAGGAGTCCCTGTGTAATCTTCCTCATGGTGCACACACTGAACTGATCACACTTTAGTTTTCTATTTTTAATGTGACTTGGTACTGTTTTTTAATCCCCCAAATTGATTTCTCAGTCATGTTTACCAGTGTCTTTGCTTACCATTGCTTCTTGGATTCTATACCTTCTTCTGGGGTTTTCCACCCCCCCACCCCGAACTAGATTCTTCAATTAGCTGTTCTTTCAGCAAGTATCTAAGTGTAGGATTTTTACTTTGTCCTCGTGCCTGAATAATATCCTATCGGGGTATAAAACTCCACATTTATGATATTTTTCCTCAGGACTCTGGAGATATTATCTTCTAGATAATCTAGAATCTTTTAGAATTTATGGCTGCTCTTGACATATGTGCTATTAATCTAATTGTTCATTTATAGTGAATCTGGCTCATTTTTTGCTTGCTTTTGATATTTTCTCTTAACTTTCTTAGTTTCACTACAAAATTTCCATGTGTGATTTAACTTTACTTATACTGCACTTCTTTAATACTTATGTCTTTCACCAATTCTGGAAATTTCTGCCACTACGTTTTTAAATATTGCCTCTTTATTGTTCTTCCTGTTCTCTCCTGCTACAAGCTTCTGTTAGAAATATGTTGGATCTTTTCATTTTATTCTCTATATCTCTTATTCTTGCTTTTATATTTCCCATCTCTTTTTCTTTCTGGGATATATTTTCAGATTTTTTTCAGTTCTATTTTACACTTATTCTTTCTTCAGTTGTGCTTAAACTGCTATTTAATTCATTTACTGAGTTTCTGTCAGAATTACAAGTTTTTTTCATTTTTGTAATTTTCAAATCTTGAAAGGTTTTGAAATTTGGCATTTCATTTGAAAATAAACTTTGCTCTTTGGTCTGGTGTAGTGATTAAGACCCTATATTCTGGTAAATGGATTGAAAGTGTACCATCACCACCCGCACTCCCTGCAAAATCCTCTATTAAAATCTTACCCCCCGCCCCCAGTGTTGGTATTAGCACAAGGGGCTTCGGGGAGGTGATGAGGTCATGGAGATAGAGCCCCCAGGAATGCAATAAGTACCCTTATAAAAGAGGCTCCAGGCAGTTCCCTTGCCCCTTCCACCATGTGAGGTTGCACTAAGAAGATTGCAGTCCATGAACCAGGAAACCAGCCTCACCAGACACTAAATCTGTCAGCACCTAGATCTTGGTCTTCCCAGCCTCCTGAACTGAACTGGAAGAAACCAATTTCTGTTGTTTATAAACCCCCAATCTATGATATTTTGTTATAGCAGCCTAAATGGACTAAGTCATTTGTATAAAAAATGTCCTTGTACAAATTTCAACTCTGCCACTTTTTGTGTGTGACCTAGAGGAAGTTATTTAGCCTTTCTGTCCCAGTTTTCTCTTCTTTAAAATGGGAAAATACTAATACCTCATAATACAATGTTGCTGTGAGGATTAAATGAGTTACTATTTTTAAAAAGATTTTATTTATTTATTTGAGAGGGAGAGAGAGAGAGAGACAGTGTGCAAGTGAGAGCTCAAGAACCGGGAGGGGAGAAGAAGGCTCCCCATTGAGCAGGGATCCTAAAGCAGGGCTCAATCCCTGGACTCTGGGATCATGACCTGAGCTGAAGACAGCCACTTAACCGACTGAACAAGCCAGGGGCCCCCAAAATGAGTTAGTATTTGCAAAGCATTTAGAAAAGGGCCTAGCAAGTGGCCAGTGCTGTGCTATTATCATCAGCAGCACCAACATTATTCACAGTGGCTTGTCTTTTTGCATTTCTCATTCCTGTGTTTTAATTACTTCTGTTACAGTTTTAATAATTTTAAAGATCTTTTCTTTAGTAGTCACTTTCTAAGTTCCATTCTGGCAACTCCCATTATCAGGTCTAATCTTTTTGTATCTTGTGTCCATTGTGTCCATTGTGTCCATACCCTACACAAAAATTGTTACTTGCTTATTCTTTAACTTCTTATCATGGGCTCATCTGCAGTGAGCTTGTCACACCCTTGCCACATAGGTATGTCTATGTTCCCCAGTGTGTGTTTTGCATTTACTCGTGCCAGAGGGTATCTCTGTTTCCTAACCAAATTTCTGTTTATATTTTAAGTGAATTTTCATGGAATATAACATAAGTTTAAATTCTGAATTAAAAAGTCTGAATGAGTATCAAGCATGACATTTGGATTTCTTAGGGAAATACATGTTTTTTGGATTTGAGGGTCTTAGGTTTTTGAGGTCTTAGTTCCAACACATTGCCTCCCCCAAAATGAGGCCTCATGTCTAAATGAGCTTTAAACCCAAGCTTCCAGGTTATCAGGTATCCATTCAGGTCACCACTCTGACTTTAAATTTTCTTTTTTAAAGCATATTTTAATTCCCTTCCAAAACTATTTCATACAGCTTTTATAGATGTTTCCAGTGCTTTGGAGATATATTAGCTTTCCATCTTTCAGAACCCCAGTAGACTTCTTCCTTCACATAACATGATTTTACAACTGCCTTCCTTTCTTACTAGTCTTCCTGACCTCTCAGTATTTCCTTTCATTTTTTTCTTATCAGATTCTCCCACTTCACATCAGTTTCTTTCCTTCTTTGGTAGCTTGTTTCGATCCTACAGAGTCCCATATGTGCTATGTCAACCCACAAAGATAAATAGCCCTATTAATTGGTCTTCTCCTTTCATTGAGACACCAAGGCATTTATACCAAGAGCCATGCATATTGGGTTGATGAAGGAAATTTTCACTTTAAATTCAGACTTTGATCCTGTAGAAATATTCCCAGGCAACACTCCTCTTCTCTCTAGTGAGTATTTTAGATTTAATCATTCTTTATGATAGTTATTGATGTGTTTGTCATATTTTTTCACTATGATGAGCTGTGCTTTGAAAAATAGCCTTGGTTGGCTACACTATCTTGAGGAAGAGTACCCAGACAGGCTAATGCAAAGATTCAGACCTCCTTGGCAGATATATTCCTACACTGAAGACAGGAACATTAGGGCAAAACAGTCTTTCTACTGATAGCCATTACTATATGCATCTCCTTTGCTCTGACTCCTAACTCCCTATGTAACCTCTTAGAGACCACGACTCCTCCTGCAGAACAGAGGCCTGTGTAGAAAGGACAGCCTGTAGGCATGATCCTATCAGGTCACATAGTGTGAATTTTACTAATTCTAAAAGCTAGTAAATTAGAATTTGGCATCATAAAAACCACAATATAGACCTCACTGAGCCCCTTGCTTTTAAAAAACTGTAGAAAATATGCATGCCATAACATTTACCATTGTAACCTTTTTTGAGTATCTAATTCGGTGGCATTATGTACATTCACATTATTGTGCAGCCATCACTATCGTCCATCTCCAGAACTTTATCATCATCCTAAACTGAAACTGTACCTGTTAAACAATAACCCCCTTGTCTTCTTTCCCTCAGCTCCTGGTAACAACTCATCTACTTTCTTTCTCTATTAATTTGACTACTCTAGGCACCTCAGATTAGAAGAATTATACAATATTTGTCTTTTTGTGTCTGTCTTATTCCACTTAGCATGACGTTTTCAAGGTTTATCCATGTTATCCTATGTGTCAGAATTTCACTGACCCTTTTTTTAATATATTGAATTTTATACACTTTTGCTCGAACTTTCCTTTGCCTTTTAGCAAAAGACAGACTTGGGAAACATATCATCTTCACGTGAAAAGGGAATTTTTATTCTGAAATATGTAAGCTGCTTAACTTATTAGGTTAAAATGTGAAGGCACTGACCTTCACAAGTAGGGGAGCTGACTAGTCTAACAAGAAAATGATGTCTTTGGTGGCCACAGCTTGTCTTTAATCCATCTCTGCGCTCCCCGAAACCTTGGGATATTGTGGAAGGTAACGGTCAAGTCTTGGTCATCCACACCTGGACAAAGTTTCTTGTTACTGGTACTTGTCTCTACCTTACTTCCCCTCCTCCCACTTACCTCCAACAGACTCCTCATTGGTTCTGCTCTATGCCTTTCAGCCACTTCCCCTTGCCTAGGCTCAAGGCCCCATCTCCTTAATCTGACTTGTAGGGTCCCACATAATAGAACCCCATTTTACCTTTCCAGATTCAGCCAAACAGGACATGATTAGAATAGTGATGTCCTATTTTCCTTCTTTGTCTTATTTCATGCTTTTGTTTTCAATGAAAATGCCTTCCCCAAAGTGTCTTTCAAAATTACAGCCCTTGGGGCGCTTGGGTGGCTCAGTGGGTTAAGGCCTCTGCCTTCGGCTCGGGTCATGGTCCCAGGGTTCTGGGATCGAGCCCCGCATGGGCTCTCTGCTCGGCGGGGAGCCTGCTTCCTCCTCTCTCTCTGCCTCTCTGCCTACTTGTGGTCTCTGTCTGTCAAATAAATTTTAAAAAATATTTTTAAAAAAGTCTAGAAAACCCCCCAAAATTACAGCCCTTAAGTAAAGCTTGTCTCAAATATCCACCTTGTCTAAGAAATGCTTTCAAATCCTAGCTTCATATGATCATTCTCTCTGTGGACTCCCCAAACATTTTTATTTCTACCTCTATTTTGGAGTCTATCAGATTATCTTTTAAATTATAACATGTTTGTCTTAGTGCCTCAAACTTAATAAGCTACACATTGTTTAAGGAAGTTACTGTGTCTTGCTTTCCCACAACACCTATTACTATGATTTACATGAAGTAGGTTCTTTATAAATACCTTTCTTCTACCATTTGTTTGTTGACTTAGCTCAGATCTGTGGTATTGCAATCTTAAATCAATCATTGAACCAGCTGTATAACAGGTGATGTCTTTTGAGTCCCTGTGGAAGAAAGAGGAAGGCAGGACAATGAAGTGTGGGAAATATATCTGAGTAGTGGACTGGTTTCCATTGCTGAGTATTTACCCAGAATAAGTAGAACATTGATAACATTTTGTTTGCCTCTTAGTTTTTGTTTGTTGCAATGTTGTGATGACATGTAAATGCAAAGGACCTTAAACTCAGATGAAAAATAATAAGATGTGAAAATAAAAAGAAGAACCCAGATCTTAAATAATTCATTCTTCTTATTCTAATAGGGCATGGAGCAAAATCACTTTACTCCGATGATTTCTGTAACTCCAAATGTCCAGTGTTTCATGCTGGTAATGATTAAGCTACTATAGAGAGAAACAGCTTTTCTAAGAAATTTTAGAAATTTAGAAAAAAAACCACAATCTTAAATTACTGCCTTTTGTAGCTAATTCTTGGCTAATCTATAAAATATAATATTGGTTTCTAGGTTCTTTGCTTGATGATTTTAAAATTACTTAATATTTACAATATTTAAATCAAGTTTAAAGTTTAAGGGGAAAAAAGTGGTTTAATGGTGGGCTTTTGTTCTCTAGTGAAAACTGTCATGCTCAGTGTTTAGAAAAACAAATTATAAATACCGATTCTGAATTGAGTGATACCTATTTTGAGGTAGTTAAAAAAGCAAATCAGAAATGGGGAAAACAGTTAAGGAGTTAATAATGAAGCAGGTTGCAAGTTACAGGTCTTCCAGTTATTCATCTTAGGAGACACTGGATGGCAGAGCCACTGGCTATTGTTTTAGGATTCTTTGAAGACAGAAGAAGTCCTGAAGGACTGAGGAAAGAAAAATTATAGAGTTCATTTATTTTTTAAGAGGGGTGAAAAAGAGAGGGGTGCCTGGGTGGCTCAGTGGGTTAAAGCCTCTGCCTCCGGCTCAGGTCATGATCCCAGGGTCCTGGGATTAAGCCCCGCATTGGCATTGGGCTCTCTGCTTGGTGGGGAGCCTGCTTCCTCCTCTCTCTTTGCCTGCCTCTCTGCCTGCTTGTG
Source organism: Mellivora capensis (assembly GCA_004024625.1). Lineage (NCBI taxonomy): Eukaryota > Metazoa > Chordata > Mammalia > Carnivora > Mustelidae > Mellivora > Mellivora capensis. The sequence goes on from PISX010008445.1 coordinate 55,854, forward strand.
ATCTGTCTGTCAAATAAATAAATAAAATCTTTTTTTAAAAAGGGATAAAGAGAGACCCCAATAACTAAATATTAATTTACTTAGCTTTAATTCCGAAATGAAGATTTAGATCAAATCCTCAAAAAACCTACTTGTGGTACTGACTTCTCCAGGCGCCCAGGATCCTGTAGAGGAACAGTGTGGCTTTATGAAACTCAGTATGTGTCAAACAATTTTAATTTCCTTCCATGACAGGATGACGGGACATGTAGCTTGGAGGCAAACAACAGAGGCCATTTATCTGTCTTTTACTCAAGCTTTCAATTCTTTCATACACGTGATGCCCAGCAGCCCTCTAGGAAAATAAGTCAAGCACCATGTTTCTCTAGCTTCAAGCCCTGGAGAATTCCATGAGACCTTTTCTGTGTAAAAATAAACATTCTTGTATTAGAAGATTATCTTTTTGAAAGTATTCTACCAGTTAAAAGAAAAATACTAACTTCTGTTTTGCAGTAAAAAAAATTGCAATCCAAAGATCTTCACATGGAATGGAGTTTCTCAAGTCAGTGCTTTTCAAAACGGTTTTGGGTCCCCAGATGTAATTTGGAGGCTGTATTACCAGGTCGCAGCAGGAATCAGATGGTACAATTAAACCGAGGTCCTGAGAGAGTTACTGAAAGGATTGTTTACAAAGCGGGAGGGGTCAGGACGGAAGGAACAACAAAGGATGGTGCAGCTGGGAACAGCTGTTACCAGCCCTGATCTGAGAGGGTAGGGAGAGAAATTACCAGAACTGGAGAGGACAGCAATATGGCAAGGCCCACCAACAGGAGGTCTGGACATTGGTAGGTAGGGGACCCAAGTTATCCTGCCATGCACAGCTTGAGGCAGGTGTCTGGACCCATGAAGTTTTATGCAGATTTGGGGATATATGTGTGACTGTGTCTCTTCCTGCAGAGCGGGCCCATAGATTTTATCAACAGTCTCCAAAATGAGTTCCAAATGTTAAGAGCTATATTTTTAAGTGATGGAAATAAAATTCAAACTGACTTTGTTATATTCCTGAGCTTGATGGTTTATAGCCCTTGTTAAGGATCTACAAGGTACAAAGCACTAAATAATATTCTATCACTAGATACAAATAAGCCAGGAGAAGTTTTTTAGTGTATTTTGGACCAAAGGTTCAGTTTTACTAAGGAACTGTTAAGTGTGTCAGTTACTTAGTTTGTTGGTGCTTAGAAGTGAAACATGGGATTAAAGAGCTGGTCATGGTTGTTAATGAGTTCACACAGCAAATTACATTGAATAATATACACATATTACTCTGAAAGGTTGGTTAAGAATATCATTTGGGCAAAATTAAGTTGACAGGCAGTTAGCTATATATTTACTTTTATCTATCTATCCTATTTATGGTGGCTTTGTTGGTTTTGTTTATTTTTGTATGTATGTCATTATATACTACACACACACACACACACACACACACACACTAGCACTGTGCTTGGTACATTGTAAGAGTGAATGAGTTATACATGTAAATTCATTACATATATACATGCATATATAATTCATATATATATTATTATATACATACAAAATATATGTCTTAATCAGCTCAAGCTGACAAAATATTAGGTGGCTTAAGCAAGGAAAATTTTTTCTCACAATTCTGGAGACTAGAGGTCCCAGATCAAAATTCTACCCTATTCCATACCTGGTGAGCGGATGGCCACATTCTCATTGTGTCCTCACATGGCCCTTTCTGCATGAGTGTGTACACAGAGAGAAAGAGTGAGCTCTTTGGTGTCCCTTCTTATAAATACCCGAATCCTATCCAGTCAGGGCCTTACCCCATGATCTCCTTTACCTTAATAATTTCTTACAAGTCCCATCTCCAAATATAGCCACACTGGATCAGAAGTACAACATATACATTTTGGAGGGGATACAAAAATTCTTTTTAAAAAAAAATGTATTCTGTGGTAAGGACACTTGAAATTTACTAGAAGAGTAAACCTTCAGTATACAATATAGCATTGAAAATGATCACCATGCTGTGATCCCCAGAATGTATTCCTCTTGTAACTAAAACTTGTATCCTTTAACCAATTTTACCAGCAACTCCCCAGTTCCCTGACCCCCAGTTCCTAGTAATTGCCATTCTATTCTCTATGTCTATGAGTTTGACTTTTTTTTTCCATTTAACTATTTCACATGTAAGTATTACTATGCAGTATTGGTCTTTCTTTGGTTTATTTTACTTAGCATAATGCTCTTCATTTTCATCCCTGCTGTCACAAATGGCAGGATTTCCTCCTTTTTATGACTGAATAATATTCTCTTGTGTGCATATGCCACATTCTCTTTATTCATTCATTGATCAACACTTACTGTCTTTTCCCTATCTTGACTATTGTAAAAAAACGTAACTATCTGAGTTAGTGGGTGGTGTCAATTCACTTGATTGTGGTAATCATTTCATGATATATATGTATATCAAATTATCACATTGCACACATTAAATATATACAATTTTATTTGTCAATTATATCTCAGTTAAATATATATGTGGGGGGCACCTGGGTGGCTCAGTGTGTTAAAGCCTCTGCCTTCGGCTCAGGTCATGATCCCAGGGTCCTGGGATAGAGCCCTGCATCGGGCTCTCTGCTCAGCAGGGAGCCTGCTTCCCTTCCTCTCTCTGCTTGACTCTCTACTTGTGATCTCTGTCTGTCAAATAAATAAATAAAATCTTTAAAAATATATATACATATGTGTGTGTATAGACACACACATTGGGGAATAAGAGTCAAGTGAAAGAGCTTGATCTTTATATAACTACTCCAAGGTACACACCATCTAAAGACTTGTAGAAGTCCACTTAGAGGAATACCCTGCCATATTCACAGGCCATCCATTCTTCTAAATCTAAAATCTAAATCTAAATTGGCTCTTGACCCTGGCAGCAAATCGCCAGGGGACATTTTTAAAATAGGGCTTCCCTGTCCCATTCCCAGAGATTCTTATTTAGTTGGCCTGAGGAAGGGCTCCAAATGGCATTTTTTAAAGGCTTCCCTGGTGATCGTAATGTGTACCAGTGTTGAGAGCTACCTGGAGTTGACCACTGCCCACCCCACCTCCCACACCCGGGCCATCTGCTCCAGGGCCCACGCTTCTTACTACACTACACTGTGACCTCTTAGAATCAGGACTAGTTGTTCTTCTCCTAATTATTAGTTTATATTTTATCTTAGAGACATTGTAAAATTTTCTCTTTATGAAGCAACGCTAGCCAGCCCAAAGCCAGTTTATGGCCTGCCATCCGCCAATGACTAGACCGTATGGAACGCGTCTATGCATCTCGGTATCAGCTCCAGGCTCTGTGCCAGTGAGGCCCCTTTCCTTCACGTTTCCCTTTTCTTCCTCATTTATTCTAATTTATACTACCTGGATGTGCTTTTATTATTCTTATAAACTATTTCTAATTATTTTAGGGAAGGAGGGATATGTATTTATAATGAATGAACGGACAAAGGAACAAACATATCAAAAACCGCACACAAACCCCCTTACATAGAATAACCAGAAGAGAGTTTTTGCAAGCCTATCTGTTTCTTGAAGAGTGTTCAGGGAAGGCAAGATGAAATGAGTGGAGAAGATGAAATTAGCAGTGAAGTGAAAAGCCAGCGCCCAGACATAGGGCAGGCACAGGTGAGCAGTCAGAAAACACCTACAGGGGGCTACTCCATGGCAGTCTAAGGGTAGAAGGGAGACACGGGTCTTTCAAATGAGGACAAGCAGGGCAGTCATAAGCCAAGTTCATGAAAAAGTATTAATGTTCTCAACACAATATCGGACTGAGAACAAATTGGTATCTCCTAGTGTAACCTTAGTTCGAAGGGAACAAGAAGGGAAGTTATGATGGGGTAAGGGGGAATTAAGCTTAGAGAACTTCCTGAAGGTGGGGAATCTGGGTTTGGTTGTGACAGTGGGGAAAGCCATATGCTTTAGGAGAAAACCAGGTTCTAGACATTGCCACAACTCTACATTAATATACAGAGGCTTTTCCTCCTCCAAAAAGTGAGGTGGAAAGGACAATCGGGGGAGCCGAGCTAACAAGGGACTGACTAAAGGAAGAATGAGTCTTGCAAAGATTTGGGGCATTTTGTGAGAGTTTATACAGGAAATGCTAACAAGAGGATTCATTCTTCTTGATTGATTGATTGAATTGATTGATTGAACACTTAGTATGTGACAGGCACTGTTTTAGGTTCTTGGGATACATCAGTAAGTAAAACAGGTACAGACTTTGCCCTTGCAAACCTCATAGTCTAGGCAGTAGACATTAATTAAATAATGACCCAAATCACAACATAATTGCAAGCTGTGGTGAGTGCTTTGAGGAGGCTGTAGAGACACTGTGGGAAGCTGTGGGCAGGGCTGGCTGGGAGGACTCTGGGTTGAGGACCAGGAAGGTGGTGGACAGATTTGAGAAATATTTAGGAGAATCAATTAATAGGATTGGGCAATTGACTGGGAGGGAACAGAATCATCGAAGAGGTCGCCCAGGTCCCTGGCTTGTTCTGCTGATACCATATCCTGAGATGGGAAATAACTAGTGGGGAAAACACACATACATACACAAACTTATGTACTTATGTAGGCAGGCGCGCACACACACGCACACACACACACACAGGCACACTCCTAGTCAGGAGCTGAGGTGATGATTAACCATAATTCTTCTTCTCTCTCTTTCATAACTTCCTCTTCTCCCGATAAAAAGGAAAATAAAGGAGATTTTCCAGGACGTGACAGGTAAAAATTCAACCTAAAGGCTAATGAATTGCACTACGAAATATTCCACGTGGTCTACAAAGATACGAAGCACCAGGAAAACCTCACTAGTGGCTGCTGTGTTATTCTACGTTACTCTCAGCTCTGACCTTTCTATCTGATGATCGATTATTGGGGCACCCTAGAAATCGCACTCCAAACATATCTGTTGCCAAAAGAAGTCCTCAAACTGATGCACTTCTCAGGAGGGTTGTTTATTGGCACCAACTAAAAGAGAAAATCCTTTCTGAGCAGGAGCAGACTCCTGCACACTCCAGCAGCGCAGACCATGTTGACCACCAACAGGGAACCCCGCCCTGTGCCTCCACTCTGTCACTCATGTGGCAGATAATTTTTATTATGGTTGGTGTTAAGCTTTATTTGAGTCATGACCGTGTAAATATCTGTCCACAACATTACACACTATACAAGCGGGTCAGCCACACATCCCCCATCCACACTTCCCAACTGCGTGGGCTTTAGAAACCCCTCCAGGGGGCAGCAGCTCCCATGGAGCATAGTCACAGGAAAGTACGACTTTCTCATCCTGAACTCAAGTCTAAACTCAGTTATTATTAATTCCTCACCCTATTTGGTTAATACTGAAATGAGATTTAAAAATATGGCTTCTTTGAAACATTTCCTCAAAAGACAAGAAAACTGCTAGAAGGCAATTTACTCATTTGTGAGTTCTGAAAAAAATCAGGATTATTCTTTGCATTACCTAGGGTTTTTATCTGAATATAAATGTATGGCCTAGAATTGTTATACTCCATGATAAAATCAGAAATATAGGCAAACATAAGCCTCTAATCCTAGTCCATGGTGCACTGGAATCACACGGGGGTAGAAAAGAAGAATGGTCAAATTTCCTGAAGGGTGACTTTCTCATATAGACCTACATCACACTAACACTTTTTGTGTGTAGCTATTCTAAATGTGCGTCATCAATTTCTGTCACTTGTCCAACACCTAGTAAGTGCCTGACAATGTTCCAACATTTCTGGACTGGTTTCAGAAACAGAGTGTCTGGAAACTGTATCTACAAATGGCTAATCTATTTTGATGTGAGCTTAATTAATACTACATATGAAACTCCAAATGTTACAATCCAGGAGTTTTAAATTTTTAATTATTAGACTAACTTAGTTATTCTAAGATGAAATTTTAATTTAATTTAATATTAAGCATTAAATTCCTTTACAATAAATTCATCTTTCAAGAGAAAGGGGTTTTATAAAACCACTCTGTAATGAGTGTAGCACATGGATAAGAACTACATAAAAACGTCACAAATAATACATACTTCAGCACTACAACTCGAACTACAAACTTGCAGGGAAGGATTGGGCTACGCAGTTATGACATCTGGTCATGAAATCCAAGCTGCTGTTTGATGAAGTTAGAGATTAGGGGCTGAGGCTATTACTCATGGGGTAAGCTGATCTGGTCACATTTAAGTCCAACAAGATGCGTCACATGGAGCGCAGGAACTAGAAGAGCAGGTGACATCATTACTGAACAAATGGGTTTATATTTGTACAGAAACCAGAACAAATATCCCGATCTCCCTAGCATATGTACTTTGTGTTATCTCCCATTACATAGATGCAACTTCCTGAACACTCTAGCTTTTCATATAATTCATATTTCTGTGGACTCCATCAAACACTGCATCTAAGTAAGTTAACTGGGATAATCTTAAGCATTCTCCTCCTTTTTAAGGCTCAGGAAAGCTTTGTGTTCAGGACAAGAATACGGACAGATCTTTGCCATCCTCCACACACAAAGCTCCCAGCTTTCTATCTTATTGCCAATTCTTAAAGAAGGATCTTCTTGCTTGAGGGTATTACCAGAGAACGAGTCATTTACTCCTGAGATGACATTTTACTCTGTGGTGCGATGTTTGAGTTTGTCTGCTTCCGCCCCTGCTGAGGAGTAAAGTAAATAGAGAAGATGTATGAAAGCAAACCTCAGGAAATACCAATAAATGTGATCCCTGACCCTTGTGAAATTTGAGAAGGAAAATATGAAATGAAATGCATAAACCTAAGAGCCAGCGCCATGAGGGAGCAAATTTTTTAGAATTTAGTTTCTAAAGAGTAGGAATAAAAATTTTAAGATAGATATGAAGCCAGGGGAGAAGTACAAACATCTTTTTCTTAAAAAAAATTACAAAACAAAAGAATCTCTCAGTTTTGAAAAGTCACCATGAAGGTACATGAAGGTAGTGTCTTTGGTTTCTTCCACCAAGAAGAATCAGAGAGAAAAATTGGGTCCCCTACAAATTCTTTATTGTCAATTTCACATGAAATCTTTGATTTCAAGGAACATGGTTACACAGCTGAAATCAATGTTAACTACTTTAAATAGATAGCAATGGAGTAATTACTATCTTCAGCTATACCATTTTATTTATTTATTTATTTTAAGTAAGTCTACAACCAATGTGTGGCTTGAACTCATGACCCCAAGATCAAAAGTCACATGCTCACTGACTAAGCCAGTCAGGTGCCCCTCATCCGCAACATTATAGATAGTTATACATTTTGGTATACATAGGTCTAGATGTGCTTACATTAACAGGCTTGTAAGGCATGGAGATCAAGTTGGGTGTGGATGTAATATTTATTTTTTTGACCTCCACACTAATTCAGACTGCTTAATAAGACCTCAATTTGGGAAGGAAAAATGGACTGTAATGATATGAGATGCTATCCTTTTTGTTTGGTTCAGTTCTTGTTATATGCCGACTATCATTTAGTCCTTACAGCCATACTATGAGCTAGCTATTATTTTTATCCCCTTTGACAGATGATGAAATGAGGGCTTAAGGAGGTCAAACAAATGGCCCAGAATGACACAGTTAGTAAATAGCCAGTCAATTCCCAGCCTTTCTGGAGAGCTGAGAAGAGTTCTCTGCCTTCCATCTACTGCTCCCCTGAGCAGGCACATGGTGAACCATTACCCAGACCTGCCCTGAACTCCTGGTCACCTGATTCTCCTGTTCAGTGAAGTGAAAAGCAATGAAAATATTCAACTTGAGCTGAGTCAAATATTTTATCACCTATGACCCTCTGTATTCAAAACTCACTCACTTATAAAGCAACTTGGTTGAACAGGTAAATAAGCAAAGGGAAGGGCTAGAAACTTCCTCAGCTCTTTGAGTTAATGATCAGCAAGTCTGTGAAGCCTGACTTGGGTTGGCAGTAGCAGGGAAAAGTTGAAAGTCCTTCTCTAATCCTTCACTTGGCAAAAGGATAAAAGGAAACTCATGCTCTGTACTTTTCACAGAGTGGAAGCTGGCTTTACTAAATGTCTTTTCTGGTGAGTTCAAGGGGAAAGCCAAATATGGAAAAGAACAGGTCATAGCAACCCGACTGGTGTTTTCTCGACCCTGGAGGACCCATTAACAAGTAGCATATAATAATCTTGTCACCTAAAATTACTATTTCCATGAGCAATTAAAAGGGACTAATTACCCAAAACAACTTGTCAAAATTAAGCCTGATAGCTTTGATACCGTAATCCTCAGATTGGGCAGGGAGAGTGGCTCCTATGGAGAGATACTTAGTGACCTAGCTGTCACCAAGGAAGTTGTCAACTAACTGACCTTAGGCTGCCATGTGATGGAACACACCAACATGAACAGGGAGCTTGATGTACCTCAGCCCCACCAGGAATTCCTAGTGATTCTGCATTCTTTGGGATCATTTATTGTCCCTTTGAGCATCTGATGAAAGTTGTCACTGGAACCTCATTTCACAGAAATACACATACACACATACAAACAAAATATTCATGTGTCATTTCAGGGAATTCAGGGCCCCTTAAATCCACTATGAAAACCTTAGGAATCCACGGGGTCCATCGGGATCTTCAGCCCTCCCTCTCTGATTCAGATGGACTTCCAGGAAGGTATTGCATAAACTGTAGGCAAAGACAGGAAGGCAAGGCACAAATTGCCCTGTGGACTAGAGAACCCAAATAAGGCTGGGCCTAAGAAAATGGCGAAGAAGCAAAGGTTAGCTTGGGTGTTTCTAGATTGGCCCTTATGACTGCTCCTCTTCCACTTATCCCCAGCCTTTTTCATGGCTCCCTACACTCCCCATCTTTACTGGGTATATGTGTGGAATATAAAACATAGAAATCTCAACAACCCAGAGCCTATGCATATCCTCTGTTTTCCCTGAATCTTCAATTTCAGGCTATTGGCTGCTAGTCAAAACCAAGTGGAGAAGATTTATATTCAAAGGGGTGAATCAAAGCTAAGGAGCATAGGAATAATTTGTTCTTCTAGACTGGTATTTCTTTGAATGTGTCCCACTGGTCCCCTGAATCAGAACAAGAACTTGTATTGTGTGTGTTTAAGATTTTATTTGAGAGAGAGAGAGAGCACAGGAGTTGGGGCAGAGGGAGAGAGAGAGGCAGAGAATCTCAAGCAGACTTCAAGCTGATTGCAGAGCCCCATGTAGGGCTCAGTCTCACAACCCTGAGATCATGACCTGAGCTGAAACCAACAGTCAGAGGCTTAACCAACTGAGCCACTGACTCATCCCCAGGGCTTGTTAATAATGCCGATTCTTAGGCTCTATCCTGGACGTATGAATGAGGGATGAGGGTGAGGGAAGGCAGTAAATCTACATAGAAAAGAAAACCTTACCCGTAAATTATTTTCACATTAATATTTGAGAACAATTGCTTTAAAAACTTTAAACTTCATCCTGAATCAAATCAAGATACAACTACATACCTGAACCCCAGTGCTTTAGGTTCCCAAAGAAATGCTGATTTTAGACAGAACCAAGATTTAGCATGAACTCTATCAAGAATTGCCCCAAATCTTTTATAAAAGAATTATTGAAGACATTATCTATTATAATATAGGTGACAATTTCAGTCAAGATTAACATTCAGATGAACATTTGGATGAAGTCTCGAATGCTTTCTTTTATTAGATAATGGGTGTTATGTAACTCAAAGTGTTTCCATTTTCAACTTGGCCTCCAGGAAACTCAGAACTTAATCTAAGTATTTAGTTTTAGTACTGTACTCCCAGGTGGCCCCTTTCATACTGAAAACTCCCCACCCACTCCCTTAAATACACACATATATATGTGTGTGTATATATATATATCTTTACCTTTGCTTAAGTTATATTAAACTTTCTTCCTTTATTGAAAGCTGCTGCCAATGCCCATTCAAAAAAAAAAAAAAAGAAAAACAGAGAATACAAGTAATCTGTCAGTAGATAAATGTGTTACTCTTTTACACCTATGGAATACTGGAGAGAGTGGCGATCGGGAGACAGGAAATCTCAGTTCTCATCCACCTTTCTCTGCCTAGCTGGGTTTCCTTGGGCAGGTTGCCTCATTTCACCCATTGAGAGAGGGGCAAGTTGGATCTCAGAGGTCTCTCCTAGGTCCATACTCTCAGCTTGTGTGCTTCCCATTATCTTCTTGGTGTGGGGAGAATGCTGTCATCTCCAGGAAGTCCAGCTGCAGCCTTTAGTCCTTGAGCACCTGCTGGATGCTGGACCCCCAACTGGAGGTGCGTCAGGATTGGCAGAGGAGGGAACCTGACACGCCGGGGGTGGGAGACTCCAGGAGGGGCAGCCTCCCGGGAAGCCTCACTGGGGTCACAGTGAGGTCAAAAGGATCACAAGCAATACCAACCAGACAAAGGGTTGAGTCAGTGGCCCTAAATGATCCTCTGATAGGTGAGTGTATTGGTATGGTGGAAGGGAGGAGTTGGATAGAGCGTAGGAGAGGACAACTAGAATAAATCAAATAAAACTATAGAGGCTTACCTTGATTAAAAACATATAAAAACCAACAAAGAAGAAAGAATTTTTTTAAATCTTGTTTTTGTAAAAGTAATAAATGAATTACCTACCATTTATGCCTGATTTCCCAGATACACTAATTTTCTTGGCAAAATAATGGTGATGCATCCTACTGCATAAGTGTCAAATTAATGCTTTATTTGATTCCAACTCTAACCATCTTGGTATATGCTGAGCCCTTAGGGTTTGCAGGCTGAGGTAGAATGACTATCTGCTCACAACTTTTAAAATAAAGAAATCTGGGGGCACCTGGGTGGCTCAGTGGGTTAAGCCTCTGCTCAGGTCATGATCTCAGGGTCCTGGGATTGAGCCCCACATCGGGCTCTCTGCTGAGCAGAGAGCCCGTTTCCCCCTCCCTCTCTGCCTGCCTCTCTGCCTACTTGTAATCTCTGTCTCTGTCAAATAAATTAAAAAATCTTAAAAAAAAATAAAGAAATCTGCACTTTTTGTTGTTGCTCTTCTGAACAGACCGTGAACCTTGTGTATCCATGGTAAGCTGCCAGGATGACACAGCAGGGCATGGTGCAAAGAGGCCTCAAATCAGAGCTGGGCTCCAGTCCCAGCTCAACTGTGTGTTAACTGGGGGACTTGAGGGTTAGTTATTGAACCTCTTCAAGCCACAGTTTGTCTCTTGGGAGGGTGAAGAGAGTGGCATTTAGTTGCTTCTAACCCTTGTGTAATAATATTTTAAAACCCTGATCTTTTCTGTTTTGCAGTTAAGAAATGCTCTAACTCCAGATCGAATGTAATTTTTAATCCTTGTTGTAATATCTTCTTTACCAGTGATCGCCATGCAGTTCCCAGAGCCCACTATCTTTCATGCTGGAACCAGCAGAAGAAAATATTGAGTTAAAATCAAGATTCTGCTCCCTTTCATTGAATTGCAATAAAGTAATATTATAAAGACTGACTATATCCCCAAAGTTACCAGTATCTGTCAAAAGAACTAACACTGGATTCTTCTTTTACCAAAAACCAAAACCCAAACCAAAACAAAACAAAAAAACACAGTGAGTGCTGCAAATAACAGAAACAAAGACAAAGAAGAGGATTTAAGCAGAACTTAATCTTAGATAAATATTAGGTTTCACCTACTGCCATGCAAGCAAGCATATGTCAAAAGGTAGCACTGTCTTTTAAAAATGGGTACAAATTGAACATACTTATCACAAGTTCACAGTTCAAAAGGATTATCATCTTTAATCAGAGTGTTAGGGTTTTAATTGGATTTTGCTTGAAGGGAGAGACAGATGTATGCATATTATAGAATCATAGATGAATTCATTTATGCAGCATTGTACAGTGGGTTTACATTATTCTGAAGGTTTAGCCTTTCAGTGGGGAATCATTCTGTGAATGCCATTTCCCTTCACCCTAATCTTTGTTAAAGCAACACTGGATTTCCTCTGTTCTTTTTCAGGATAACAGCAGTGACTTATAGGTGTCCGTGGCTACATTTCAATCAGTTTGTACACTTATCGGACATCAAAGGATCCAAGAGCTAGAGATCCAGCAGCGGGAGGGAATGAATCTTACAGCAAAGGAAGGCTTAACTCTAAAGCTTTGCCTCTTCCTGTTTGGACAGTTCAGAGATCCTCTGGGGTCCGTTAGCAATTCCAAGCCATCAGTATGGTCAGGGAATGAAGAAACCAGATGAATTTGCCAAAGTCATTTTTCATGGTAAATGAGAATTAATGGCCATTCCTTCCATTCATTTGTTCACTCATGTAGCAAATACTTATTGAATGACCAGATGGCAGATATTATTCTAAGTACTGGGGATATAGCAAGAAAACTACAAACAAGGCCCCATGTTCTCATTGTGCTTAAATTTCTAATGGAGAGAGATGCTAAGTATATACCTCTAACTCATTAATATATGTAAAATAGTATAGAAGTTAATATATAGAGAAACCAGAATATAATTTACAGTGGTAAATGTGATGCAAAGAAATGGTGTACAATGGGTGAGTGAGTTGAGTTGAGGTCATCATACAAGGAAGGCTTGCTGATGAAGTGAGATTTGTGGTGAGAGCTAATGCGAATCATAAGGTAAGAAGTGGTAATCCACTTGGACACAAGACATTCTTCTCCCCGGGGATGAATAAAGATCCAATTTTGCATCAATCCAAATTCAGCAAGTGACTCCTCTGAGTTAGAACAATGACTTCTAGAAGACCCTTATTTAAATAACAAGCTGTTTACGAGTTGAAACCATTAGCCATCAACACCTTTGTATGAAGTCATCGTGATATTCAAAGGACAGAAAAGGCCATTAGAGAAGGTGGTCTGGACAGACAGGGTGGGGGTGGCCATTACTAACAGTAGGAACAGAATGGGGGGGGGCGGCTGAGGGAGTAGGGGAATAGGCCTGTGGGCCACAGCCTGTGGGCCCTGAGCCATTGCTACCAAGTGAAATACATTGTCCAGTGGTACTTAACCACTGCTGTCTTCTCCCTAATTTCCTCCATGTTAAAGCAGCCTCTTGTGAAGGCTTTCTCAGTTCCACACAGCAAGCTTTTTGAGCTCACACGGAGCTTTTCCGAGCTTCACTGCTGTGGGGGAAGAATGTTATAAAGTGGTGATTAAAGATGGGCACATGGTGGCATTGCATGCATGGAGATTTGACCTGTTGGTCAATCTGCCGGGGGCACTATATCAGGAATTCACCTTGAAAACAGTAGCATCTGAGGGAGATAAGAGTCCCCATCACCATAGAGAAATTCAGACAGAAATACTCCCGAGAACTACAGGATGAGAGCTACAGATGCAACCTGTAGTGTGAATGTTGGCAGTCCAGAAGAGGTCGGCTCAGGGCGAGAGCTGCAGCAGAGGCTCAGAAGCTAGGTGCTGGAAGGCTGGGATCAGCTACCTATGGGTCCACAGCTGCAGGGAAAGGAAAGGTCTGCAGGGCTCCCAGAGCTACAGGAAGCAGGAGAGAAAAGAGTCTAGGAGGGCTCCGGCAGGGGGCGGGGAGAGCAAGGTCACAAGGAATCGCAGCAAGGACAGAAATTTCCCTCATAACCCCTCTCTGGGGTTGTGGCAACACCCTTAAAGAGAGATGGATCAGGGTCCTGCATTCACAAGCCTAGAATTCTTCCTGGTTGCCAATCAGTGCCTCTTACGAAAGAACTGATGGTCATCATCAAACTTACAACCAGGGCAGCACTGTTCGGAAGGAGGCAGTTTTTGTCTAACTAAACTGCTTATCAATCCTCCACTGGCATATTATGTGGCGCCGTGTTCAAGTGACCACTTGTTGTTTCTATAATAAAGAAATGCGAGGAGCCGTTTCCTAGGGCAGACATGTCTAAATCCAGGCGTTCCTACAAATGGCGTGCTGATTGGACGGTTGCTCAGGGCAAGGTCAGGCCGCCACCACCTGCAGCTCTCACTCTCACTAACTTGTGGGGGGAAAGGGTGTTAATGATGACCTTCTAAAGAGGATAAGGATGCATTTGAATTCTTCACCCATATATTACAAGGATCTGCATGTATGTGTATTCTGAGAGACATGGTGGTCCTGCGTATGAGCTGTTAACTCTTTCTAAAATGTATTTTTAGAAATGTTCCCGCATATATTTTGTTTGTAGTTTTATATATTATAATTGATCAACTATAAGTAACACACTTTGCATGCTCCTGCCTGGGAGACTTTGATTTGCATGTCCCAGGCTCTTCCCTAGATATCCTTGTGCCATTTTCCTGAATAGTACCTTCTCCATGTACTCTTTCCTGACCATGTGATTTAAAATTGTGGCTTCTCATCCTACTCTGTTTTGTCTCTGTTCCCTTACCCTATCCAAATTTTTGCCATAGCACTCTTCAGCATCTAGCATATTACTGTTATTGAACATCACTCTTTGCTGTTGTTTTTCTCCCTCACTAGACACCACGGGGCAGGGGCTGTCTGTGTTGTCCTCTGCTAAATCCCCAGTGCCTGGGCACTCGGGCCACTAGGCTGATGGACAGAAGAAAGTCTTTCTTAGGGCTCCTGGGTAACTCAGTTGGTTGAGTGTCTGACTCTTGGCATTGGCTCAGGTAATGATCTCAGAATCCAGGGATCCAGCCCAGAGTTGAGCTAGGAATCTGCTTAGGGATTCTCTCTCTCTCCCTCTGCCCCTCCACCCTCTCATGGGTGTGCTCTCTCTCTCTCTCTTTCTCTCTAAAATAAATAATTTTTTTTTTAAAAAGAAAGTCCTTTATTTAAGAAGGTAATAATTGAGATAAATCTTACCAACCAAAGATTTGACTTGAAAACTAGGTTTCTTAGTATTATATCATGTACTCAGGAAGCACACCATAAAACACATTTGAGATGATGAGATATTTTATGTCCTATTTTTTTTATTTTGAAAAAAAAAAGACAATTGCTGTGTGAAATGCAAAACCATCATTCTGAAAAAAATTGCTCCAACGTTTTCTTAGATATCACTGCCAATATTTGGAGACTGCTTTCCACTTTGCAGTATTTTAGATGGTGTTATTCTGCTTTAGGTCTGAGGCTTTCTTAATCAATTTAATGAAGAATATTTTATTCAAAAAATAATATTTTATTCACTTTATAGCTTCTTTATAGCTTTATTCTCTGCCATCAATAAAATTTACAATTTTTAAAACCTAGAGGATAACTATGAAAATAATTGAAAATCATAAAGAATAGTTATTCTGATGAGTGCTCATGAAAATTGTATTTTACTTCATCAGGTTCTTTTTGGTGGTAGCCAAAGGTTGGTGCTTCTACTGGACTAATTTCACCAAAAATTAAAATGCATGACACACTCATGTTTGGTTTCTTATTACCATTCTCCACCAAGAGGCACCAGAGCTTCCTGGAGAAATGGCTCATTCCAGACCTGAGGCAAGGAAAGTGCAAGTTGTGCCTGAGAATCCTGTTGTGTTTGAAAGCAAGAAAATTCTTAAGAGCTAAGAGGATTATGTCAAAAGAACAAAAGAGTGTGCTAGAAGGGGTTCTTCCTGGTCAAATTTGGGAGAATTTGAGTATCAAAAACAATGACAGAAACCATTTACAACATATTGATTCGAACTAGATCCACAAAGCAGTAATAACTACCCCCCCCCACTACCAGACAGAAAGAGAGAAAGGAGTATGAGAGAGAAAAACTTAAAGCAGGATGCCAGCTATTAAATGTAGGGGGAATGATTGCATTAAAGATCATCATTTTGCAGCCCATGCTAAAATCATTGGTAAAAGATGGTTGGGTTACAAGGTGTTCATGCAGTTGCTAAATTGTCACTGCAGAGATTACTTGTTCCAAACAAAGAGAAAGGTTTAGCTTTTCAGTGGAAAGCAATGGCAGTTACCCCCCTTGAACCAAGTGATCCAATTTGAAATTACTAATAGTGGGACATTTTCACATTACATCTCCCTGAGGTGGTGCAGCTGGAAGTTTACATTGCCATAAAGTGTTCTTGCCATTAGGCTGAATCTAGTGAGGCCATGAGACTTCATTTCCACTTACAGGAAATGCGCAGTAAGATGAACAAGTGAAACTCTGATGAAACACATAGACAAATCTAGAACATGGTCTATTCAACAAGTTAACAGCCTTGACTCTTTAAAAAAATCCATTGTCATAGGAAGAAAAGGGAGAGTGGGAGACTAGTCTAGACACAAAAAAAAATAGAGATATAATAACCAAGGAATATATTATATGAAATTATCTTGATGTTGCATAAGAAAAAAAATCTATAAAAGACATTTTAGAAAAACTAGGGAAATTTAAATATGGGTGGATAGTAAGTAATGTTATGAAGCTCTTTTACTTCCCTTAGTTTTGTTTTTTTGTTTTTTTGTTTTTTTGTTTTGTTTGTTTGATAATGGGATTTTGGTTATTAGGAGAATATCTTTATTCTTAGGAAATGATGCTGAGGCACAAGAGCTAAGTGGCCTGATGTTTGCAATTCATTTACAAATGAATCAGGAGAAAAGCAAACAGGTATATGCGTACTTATATTTACACACACCTATTTACATACATATACATCTATAAATATTTAGAGAACATTCATAAATATGGCAAAATATTAAAAATTATTTAATCTTGGTAAGGTGTACATAGATATTTATAATTTTTAATTTTTTTCTGAATTATGAAAAGTTTCCAAAGTAAACATTTGGAAAAAACAAAACTGCATGTAAATTAATTTTGAAAACATACTACTCCACTGCTGTTTTGTCCTTTGAAGAACTATTTTAGGAATATCTCAATTGTATCATGTCTTGGTACATTTAATTGCAACAGAAAATAGCAGCCACTACCAGGATCAAGAAAGTGGAACTTGCTGTCAGGTCCTGGCTATATAACCTTCATGACTTTGGGCAATTCACTTTTGACCCTTGAGACTTGGTTTCCTCATCTGCATAATGAGAATAATGTCCTGCCTCCCATAAGATATTATGATGATATTATAAACAATTTCAAGGCATGGTTCAACCCCAAGTAATACATAGGTGGATCCCTTTTTCTTCTCCTGTGAAGTGAAAATAACTTCATGAAAAAGGAGAACTGGACCAGAGGCTCTCATGAATAGCTTACCTTTTAGACCACATGTGAAATCTACACAGAGCAACAAACACTGCTGATTCCATTTCAGTATTTCTGACTCTGGCTTTAAATGCTGCCTTCAAGCAATGTAACTTTTCTTCTCTGGAAAAGGACCGCAGTGCTCCGCCAGAGTGGAGACTGACCCCAGACTGAAAGAGAGTGGAGAACTCTTAGCAACCTGATGTCCTACCAGCGTGGCAGCAGCATCACTAAGCGGCTTGCTGGGGACCCAAGTGCTCGATGGCTAACTCTAATGCTTGGGTCTGCACTCCTGGTAGGACACATCCAGCCATCTGAATTCCTTCTTCAAGGCACCTGAAGCACGGTCGTGCCTGGCTTAAGAGTCCCTCGTAGTGGGGCGCCTGGGTGGCTCGGTGGGTTAAGCCTCTGCCTTCGGCTCGAGTCATGGTCTCAGGGTCCTGGGATAGAGCCCGATGCGGGCTCTCTGCTCAGCGGGGAGCCTGCTTCCCCCTCTCTCTCTGCCTGCCTCTCTGACTACTTGTGATCTCTATCAAATAAATAAATAGAATCTTAAAAAAAAAAAAAATTCCCTCGTAGAGAGGAGTCTCCACAGTGTTGAACACCGCAGCTCTGGGAAAAGTAATCCTTGAGAGACCACAGCAGCTAGCACTGTACTGGGACAGCAAGACCTGGAGGGCTGCCAGGAGATCTGCCCTTTGAGGAAAATCTCGGGTTGCTTCCGTGACTGGTGGATGGCTCAGGGACAGGTGCTGGTGGAGAAGAAGCGGCTTCAGGCCTCTAGAAGCTATTAAGGATCAAGATGGTGGTTGGGATGTTGCAGTTCTCCATCCGCATGAGGACAGTGCTAGTCACATTCAGACAATCGACTTGTCTCCCTTCTTCCCTGCTACGCGTGTCTTGGGCTGCATGCCACTCTTTTGTTATTGCTTTTTTTCCTTCTAGTCTGCTCTCAGGGTTCATTTATCACCTGTGTCAGCTAGTGAAGCTAGAAGAAAGTGGAGAGAAGCCTGATGCTATTTTGCCTCCCCCACTGTGCCCATGCAGCTCCCTCTTGAGTGAGGAGGGTTGAAGCAGGTACAAGGTACAAGCTGATACACTCTGTCACCAACCATTATTTGCACAGTCCCCATTTTGGCTCCCTTTCCACTCGTTTTCTCCCTTTTCTCTTACACACTCCTTCCACCCTGGCTGTCTGCTTCTCCTTGTTCCCTCCTCCTTGGTGCTGCCTGCCAACACCTCTAATACAGTGTTATCTAAGTCAGTTCAAACTCCCATGTCCCAGAAGCAGAGCAGGTGACATCAATGAGCTCTGCCTGGTCTGAAGGGAAGAACAGCCTGGCTTCACCTTCAGCAAATATAGCCTGGATGTGAGCTGGGGTTTGCTAGGGCTGCCATGCTTATATTATTTTATATTTTTTGTGTTATGTTATCTCAAGAAGCCACAAATCTGGACTTTCTTGCAAAACCTCCAGAAATTTTCAACGTTGGCAAACTAATTCACATTTTAAAAAATACTGTGCAGGCCAAAGAAAACATTGACTCCAACGGGCCGCCATTTGCAAGCTTTGGCTAAAACCTATCGATGACCCTCCCAGTGAAGGGGCCCATGGCCTATGACTGAAGTAACATTTGAAGATAACATAACCTGTTTCCATACATAATTTTTTAAAAATTCAATATAATACCCTAAATCTGATCCCAGGGAAAAGAAAAGAAACATAATTTAAGATGAGATAATACCAAATTTGATGAACATACATGAACACAACAACGCTACAAGATTTCTAGAAGGCCATTCAAGGAATGGTAACAATCCTGCTTAGGTTCTTTCTTCTGGAATGACCAGGGTCTGCCCTTGAGGGTGTTTTCTCCTGGCCCCTCCCCCACCCCTTGTAGCAAGAGCTACTACTTGGCAAATCACCTGATTTCAACCTCATGGTTGAGAGATAAAAGTGTCATTCTGAGACCACCCATCCCTTTGGACTTCCTCCCCAAATATTTCTCCCTATTTCCTGGTCCCTACTCTTCTCTGGGTATGGTTGAATGTACCTCAAAATGGCAGAAACATAGAATCGGCATTTCCTCTTTTCCCAGAGTCACCAATTTAAATTAAAGGCATAAACAGAGATAAGATTTGGCTAACATTGCTAATTGCATTTTAGTATTTGATTTGTTCTTGGAGGATTAAACCCACTCTCAATATAAATTCATTATGGATGTTTGTCTGCTGCTTATTATGTCCTTACATTCTTACGCTCTAGTAAGTCAAAAAGGCTGTTTCAGTTCCTTTTTTAAATCCCCAACTATTTAATTTTCTAAAGCAGAGTTTTTAATGTAAAATGTGGCTTTAAATAACAAAGAGTTGCTGACAATTTTCTGTTGCTTTCCCAGTTTAGAACTTCTTGTCGCCTTCATAAAAATCATAGGTATATATCACATGTTTGGTAAGGACTGTAAAGTGGGGGGATTCCCTTGCTAGAGCTGGGGAGCTCCTGGGGCAGTTCTTTGTCAAGTTTAGTACTTCAGGTGGTGATGTCATCCAAGATTACCTATTCAAGCCAGGGCTCAAGGAAGGAGTCTGTGGCGGCATCTGCTATTACCCCAGACCCCAGGGCAGTATTGCAATATGGGATTAAAAGAGTGGTTACAGAAAATGTCACTTAAGAGTTTACTTTTGACATGTAGTATGTAATCCATTCTGCCAACATTAATTAATGCTGGTTGCTAATGATTCTCCCTATTTTCATCTTTTAAATTATTTTCTTTTGCAAATGCAATTAAGTAAGAACATTCAGAACAGGTATTTACATTTGCTGCCTTTCCAGATTCACATTTACAATGTGATCGGGTTTAGATTTCAAGACAAACATGACTCTTGGACATGCAAATTAGTACTGGCCTTCAGGCTCAAATTTGAGTAAATTAGGTCAGGAATACATAAATGAGCCTGCCAGCAAGTAGCTTTCATAAAATGATGTGACTACTTGATATTTAATCTTCTCTGCAACTCTTGATTACTATAATTTCTTTGCATCTCTATCCTCTCTCCCTTCTGATTTTTGTCACATCCATCCTCCCCCACTCCAACCCCATCTAAATTAGGCCTCTTGGCTGACCTTTCATTGCTGCAAAGCCTGGCTTGCTCAGGGAACTCAGGAACTCAAGTCTCAGGGACCTGAGAAACCATTTACTGCCAACTCCCATTCTCCTTGCCTACAATGCTGTCTTGTCCTCCCCCACACTCTTTCATCAAACTACCTCCAACTCATTCTTCAGGTATGCACATAAGTCAGTTCTTTCAAAACTGAATCATGGAGGGGGAAAAAATAAAAAGCAATATGGATAAGTTACATTAAATTTCCCCAGCCCAGCTTTTGATCCAGTTTTTGACCCATTCTGGTTTCTGTTTACAGCCTGGATAAGGCGACATATATTGATAGAGCCCTAGACTCTCTGTGTCTTAACATTTATTATACTTTGTAATTACTCACTGTTTGTCTATTGCTGGGATAACATATGAGCTCTATAAAGGTAAGAGCAGTGTCTGTTTACTTCTGTCCTGCAAGCCTAGCATTATGCCTATTACATAATAGGTACTCAATAAAAATTAGTGAATGAGTGAATGCTTCCATAGAGATGCCATAGGGCAGAGATCTGCAAACTATAATCCATGGGCCAAATTCAGTCCGTCTTTATAAATAAAGTTTTATTGCAACACAGCCACATTCATTCACTTACATATTATCTCTGGATGTTTACACGCTACAATGATAGAGTTGAGAAGTTCCAACAGAAATCATATGATCTGCAAAGCCTAAAATATTTACTATCTGACCCTTTAAAGAAGAAGTTTATCAACTCCTTACACAGAGAACAGCCATATCCTTCTGGGTTTTTATAAATTCTAATATTGATCAACATGAAATTAATTTAGAAGGTCCAGGGAGAGACCCAGGATGAAAGAGCCTTGGTGGGTCAGACACTTTTAAAATAAGTAAAAAACAAGTCAAATATGTGGCTCCTTGAATCATTCACAATGTCCTAAGAACAGGAAAGTGATTGAGAAGGAATTTGAAAATGTGGGCATCAAAAGTGATATTATTCACCTACCATCCTAAGATTTAGATATTTTCAAACATTAATATCTTGGCTAAAATCTCTCAAAGGTCAAAATACCATTTAATTAGGTATTATATCCTCAATTTGTTGGCTCATCTAAGGAGTGGGAACATCAACAAAGGAATGAGGTTTGTTTTTTTTTAATTTTTTTTAAATTTATTTATTTGTCAGAGAGAGAGGGAGAGAGAGAGAGCAAGCACAGGCAGGCAGAGGCAGAGGGAGAAGCAGGCTCCCCGCCAAGCAAGGAGCCCGATGTGGGACTCGATCCCAGGACGCTGGGATCACGACCTGAGCCGAAGGCAGCCGCCCAACCAACTGAGCCACCCAGGCGTCCCAACAAAGGAATGAATTTTACCTCCTTCATCTCTGAATGCAATGCTGCTTAAAACAAAACAAACACTCTCATCCTATCAATAAGCTAAGGTTCCTAATGAGGACAAAACTTCAAAATGAAGGTCTCCACAACAGCACAGTGGTTTCATTTCCCACCATTCAGAGACTTTCATTGTGATACTGGGGCAGCCTATGGGCTGGATGCATTGTGTTGCCATAAAATGAAAGAACTAGGATCCATGACCATGAGCTGGATGGTCAGCAGAGTGCCTTGTTCATATCACATGGCAGGACCCTTGTTCATATCACATGGCAGACACAGCATCAAGGATGGTACACTGCATGGGCATGGGCAATGAAGACAGATCCTTAGAACCTACAACCCCAAATTATAAGCAATCTTAATAACAATTTTATGCATTTCATCCCCAAATGCACTGTTATCTACTACTGATTATTTGGGGGTAATATTGGATGAACAACAATCCAGAAGGATGCCTGATTTAACAATGATGGCCAACATTCTCCCTCTCTTTCTGGATGGGCATCCACAGATGTTCTTTATGCCACCTGTGAGGGCCATGCTCACAGAGAAGCAATGCTCCGCAACCTGTGGTTCTGTGCGACTGGACAAGTCACTTCTCTAATTCTTTGTCCAAGGTTTCCAAGGTCACACTTATTCCAGAACTGTGTTATTCTGAAAGCAGTCACAGCCCTTTTGACAATGCCCATGCAGTCCTGTCACACTGTCAACCAAACCTTCTTGGCTACAATGTCCTGTCTGTATTTGCATTTGGTGACATGGTAAAATCACCTCCTTCCAACGCCTGCTCCTGGAAAAAAGATCAGAAAAGAAAGGAGGTTTCCTCAGAACTTGGTCTCAACCCAGTTGGAAGCAGAGGCACAGCCCCTGACCAGAAAAAGGGAAGGGGGAGGGGGCCCTGGCCAAACCTTAGGAAACATCACCTGGCCCTTCTCTAAAAACCCAGCCTGATCTCTTCTGGTGCAGTGACGAGGAAAATAGCCACCAAATAAAGGGGTGTAGTCGCTGACATGAGCTAAAACAGAGCTTTCCTAAGGGCTCCGAAGTCTGCTTCCTTAGCTGACAAATGAGGCAAGTCTTAGTGATTAATTTTTCCCTCCAAGCACTTATTTCTATCACTTATAAAATTCCTCAGCCTCAAAATTTACTCATACTTATATTAAAAACTTACACTTATCCTCATACATATTTGTCAACAATTCTTCCATTCTTCCCCTTAAGAATACCTAAGTCCATCTGGGCAATAGGCAGTGTGATCTCTCATGCCAGATTTCCATGGAGGAAAAAAGGGGAAGTTAAAAAGGAAATATTTCTTTAGATTTCTTTAATTTTTTTTAAGTTTAAATTTCTTTAAATTTCCTCAAGCCCAGCCTCCTGACACTTTCTAGCCCATCTGGGTATCTGCTGGGCTCTGAGTATGTGGCTCTATTTTGGCAGCTACCCTGTAGGGAAAAATCACTTGGATTTAATAATAGAAATCAACCAATCTCACCTATTCTCCCTGATGTACCAATTCTGATAACGGTAACATCACAGCACCAGACATGGTGCAGTAATTTGATGAGTTTGTGAAGCATAAGCATAATCGAAATGGAGGGAATGCCAGTGCCATGCTGTTGAGAGAAAAGAGAAAGTCATTATACATCTTGCAAACTGGTACATGCACAGGACATATTTTCTTCCTTCATTACAAGTTAACAGCCCTCAGGTTAATTTACATAATCATTATGACTTTGCCAAAGCTGATGAAAACGTAAGTCAGCTCTAACTGACGCCTACCTGACATGCTGATAGATGTGTCCATCTGCGAGGACCAGACAGAGACATCTCCCTGCCAGTTACACTGAGTTCAGCCCTCATTGTCAAGAGCAGAAGGTGGGGATGGCATGGTGTCCGGGTGTGTCCGGGCATGGCCATTTCTCATCGCCCCACAGGGCTCTTTTCAGTGAGCCTTTGAAAAAGAGCTTTTTGCAAGATTGACTTGATTCTGAGGAAATATAAATTTGGCTGCCTTGTAATTAGTCCTCTTCCACTGTACTAAATGAAAGAGTAAATCCATTTCATTGCGCTCATGATGGCTTTGTTCATTCTCTGCTAATTCAGGGAGAACTCCGAAAGGTATGAGGGTAGAGGCATGGGTTACAATCACACCTCACCATTCAGAGCATAGCTGAGGTTGTGTTGCTATACTCAGGACCATAACCCTATTTTCCTCAGCATTTGCTACAATAAAATCATTATCACCAGAATAGGTTAGAGGATTTAGTAACTCCTGGTAGTTACAATATGTTCTAATGACTCTACAGAAAGACCCTCTATGCTGGAATTTGTAGTAGCTGGAACTGAGTTTTGAATCAGTGGCTATTTCATTCTCAACATATTAGAGGGTCAAATGTGTTCTTCAACATGTTCTCCTCTTGGGTACAAAGACTTCGTACTGGGCGAGCATCAGGGGCATCTTGGCAATTAAGTGATGCCTGCCACTAATTCTCTCACTAAATCTGGAAACCCATTGTAACCATAACCATGATGTGCTCGGCTGAGTTCTCTCCCTTTCGCCATCAAGAATATTAAACTAGGGAAAGTCTGAACCTCTGGCTTCCCCATTTTTGGTTCCCACTGAACATGTCCTGACTTCCAAAGGCACTGTAAGCCTCCTGGAGACATGAATCAAAGCTGTATTAATTTGTAGGTCCAAGATTAACAAGTCTGGGCTTTGGCACTGGCTCTACCATTAATGAGGAGACTCTCTAAATCTCATTTTCCTCGACTATAAATTAAGAGAATGAACTATTATTTGATCTATTGGGTTTCTTCTAAATCAGATATTTGATAGGTTTATGATTATCACTTATTATGCAACATGATGATAAAATGACAAATGGGTTTATATATTCCTGCTAAAGTCTGTCTCTCTCTCGCTCTCTCTCTTTTTCTCTCTCTCTGTCACACACAAGCACGCACACACACACACACCCCTTCAGCGGCTGTTGGAGAGAAAGAATTTTTAAAGAAGGAGTCCCAATTGGAAATCTCTGTCTGCCTAGTGACGACTGCTCTTAATTGGCTGACCTCTGGACATGATATATATTTCAGGTCTTTTTCCCAGACAGGACAGCAGGATCCATCTAGTGCTGTTTTTTATTTCTGACTCTGAAGCTTTGCTGCTTGTTTATGATAGTTTCATATTTATATAAACGTTACCTTTTTTGCAGTTACCCATTACTGTGCAAAAAAGGACAAACGGTTGTGGTCTAAAAGTCAAGTGAAGATTAGTAAAACAAAATTTGCCAAAATTGGAGAATACTCAGCTTCCTTCTAATGTAGACATTCTACAATTGTTGAATGAACAAATGACTAAATGAATGGGTTCCCCCATCTGAGCCTCACAAGCAGGTATGAGGCCTTCTTGGTCCAAATCAACTTAGCTGCCCAGCTGGCCTTCATCATCTTCCCTTCTCTACTCGAGGCTTCCAGCCACAATGATCTGTCCTTCCGTCACCAGGTACTATCTGGTGATTGACGGACGAGGGCTGTCCTCTGGGGTGGGAACTGCAGGTAATTCAGCTCCTGAGAAATGTCACACATGTGCAGTGGACTCTTGCCCTGTCCTCTGGCATGCCTGGCTGGGTCTCTTAGGAGGGCTGCGGTGTTCAGACACATGACAGAGAGCAATCGTTTCAGATTGTGGACCTGTGGCAGAGAGACAAAAAGACCATCTGGATGCTCACGTGTAGACAATCTCCTTGTGGGGATGCTCCCCAGAGTCCAAGAGGGAAAGGGTCTATGTGTTCCCTAAAATGGTAAATCAGTTCGCTTCCATTTTGTCTTAGGACACCATGTGTGTCCAGAGCTGTTAACATAATCCAGATCCAGGGAGCAGGTCACAAGAGCTTGCGGAAATGCATTAGCAGCTTTTCAGCAAGCTGATTGTAGTGTTAAACAGCATGTTTTGACAATCCTGAAAATTGGCCCCTGTGTACGAAAAGCTCAACATTCCCAAAGCTGGATAAGAGGTAGAGGAGAGAAAATTGCTGGAGGCCTAATTAGTTCTAAACTAAAGAGAGGAGGTATGCTTTGAGGCCCCCCCAACTTGAATAGCTACGTGGTAGCTAATAAACTAAACTAAAGTGACACTGAATGCCATGTTCTGCCCCTAGAACTTTTTTTTTAATTTTTAATTTCTTTTCAGCGTAACAGAATTCATAGTTTTACACCACACCCAGTGCTCCATGCAATGCGTGCCCTCGACTATACCCACCACCAGGCTCCCCCAACCTCCCACCCCCCGCCCCTTCAAAACCCTCAGGTTATTTTTCAGAGTCCATAGTCTCTCATGGTTCATCTCCC
>PISX010008446.1:0-81642 GCA_004024625.1 Mellivora capensis
TCTCTGCCTGCTTGTGATCTCTGTCTGTCAAATAAATAAATAAAATCTTAAAAAAATAAAAAATAAAGCTGAGCCTGGGGAAGTGACTTTGCCTCACACAGCTAGTTAGAGGATTAATGCCAGATCCGAAGACCTCAGGCTTCTAACCAGGAGCTCTCTTTACTGCACTTATGAGTGTAGAATGTTCCAACTCATTTGCTTTAAAATTTGGAGCTGGAAATACAAAACTTTGTTTTGTAGGCACAACACATTTACATAAACAGTTTGGTTTTATGTGTCAGCCATGTCTTTTGGAGGAAAAAGTGGAAAGATAGAGGACATGGAAAGATTGGCTAAAGGACAAAGCATTAGAGATGGAGAAAAATACATACAGAAAGAAAGAGGGTTAAAAGATGCAAGATGATTTAGTGATAGCTTTTATTGGTAATGAGTCCTTGGATGTTGTCATGCAGGAATTTGTTCTGTCTGTCCGTCCAACATTCCTTTCCCCCTCGTCTGGCAGCAGCGCCCCTGTAAACTTTTTTTGAAAATACCCCTCCCCAATTCCAGCCTGGTGGCTGTGATGGTCCTGACAATCACATCACCTTATTTTCATGGCTATGAGGATTGGTCCATAATGGGGTGGATACTTGAATCCCCTGGCCAGTTAGGGACCTTCCCTAGGGTTGATATATATACCCTCGAGCATGTGAAAAGAAGGTGTCTGGAGCAAGGTTGGTTTGCTTTATACCATTTTTTAGTGAAATCTGGAATAGACAGAATAGCCATGTCCACCTTCCTTAGAAGATATCTCAGCCATGTCCTCCATCTTCATATATCCTGCCATTTCTTTTTCTTTCTTTTTTTTACCCTGCCATTTCTTTACTCACTTCTCATTTATTAAATATTTAATGACCATTTGCTATATCCTCAGCACCCTAATAGAGTCATGGTTCTTTAACCCATGGTCCCTACAGTCTGATGTGTGAGATAGATAATAACAAAGTAAGCAAATTGAGTTGTAGTGAGAGCCTTGTTATAGAATAAATAATGGCCCCAGAGATGTCCACTTCCTAATCCCCAGAACTTGTGAATATGTTAGCTTACATGACAAAAGGGACTTTGCAAATGTGGTTAGTGAAGGCTCTTGAGATGGGGAGATTTTCCTGGATTATCTCAGAAGGTCCAATGTCATCACCAGGGTGTTTATAAGAGGGAGGCAGGAGGGTCAGAGTCAGAGGAGGGGATGTGAAGGTGGGCACAGAGATAGATTAGAGGATGCTGTGCTGCTGGCTTTGAAGCTGGAAGGGGCCATGAGCCAAGGAATGCAGGCCTCCCCTAGGAACTGGAACAGGGAAGGATACAGATTCTCCTCTGAAGCCTCCACAAGGAATGCAGCTTTGCTGACATCTTGATTATAGGTCTTCTGACCTTCATTAGGTTTGTATTGTTTAATCACTAAGTCTCTGCTCTTCTGTTGCAGCAGCAATAGGAAACGAATACAAACTTCAAAGGCAAAGAACAGGTTATATAGAAGAAGAATGATGTGAGGAAACGTATTAAGATTAGGGGGTTAGTGAAGAAGACCTTTTTGGAAAACTAATGTTTTTGATGAAGACCTCATCAAAGAGAAGGAGCCAGGCTTCAGAAAAGGTAGGGTGTTGAGAATGGCATCCAGAGAAACACTGCTAGAGAAGGCTTGAGAAGTGTCAGTTCTGTCTGTTACAGTAACTGAAGACAGCGGGGAGGATCACTCAAGGAGGGGGATCCGATGATGCTGATTCACGGATACCATAGCTCCTGATCGGAGGTTCATTCTTCCCTTCTCCTCGACTTCCCAAGTCCTTTTCCCATCTTCCCAACCAGCTCCAACCATGTCATTGCCCCAAGCCTTCCATCACCTTAACAGCTTTCTGCATCTCCCCCTGCCTCCCAAATTCTGCTCCCTTCCTTGAAGTGGGGTCCCTGGAGACCCCCAGATTTATCTTTGGGGCAGTATCCTTAGATTTCACAAAAATGTTTTAATTTCTTTCTTTTTTTAAAGTTTATTTACTTTTCTAGTAATCCCTACACCCAATGCGGGGCTCAAACCCACAGCTGTGAGATCAAGATTTACACACTTTTCTTTTATTAAGATTTTTTTCTTTATTTATTTGATAGACAGAGATCACAAGTAGGCAGAGAGGCAGGCAGAGAGAGAGGGGGAAGCAGGCTCCCTGCTGAGCAGAGAGCCCGATGAGGGGCTTCATCCCAGGACCCTGGGATCATGACCTGAGCCAAAGGCAGAGGCTTTAACCCACTGAGCCACCCAGGTACCCCAAGAGTCACATATTTTTCTGACTGAGCTGCCCAGGCACCCCTAAAATGTTTCAATTTCAATGATAAGTTTTAAAATAGCATAAGCTTAAACCATCGTCTAGGGGCACCTCTTTGGGTTTCATTTTGATTTTGGTGCCTCAGTGGTGCCACTTGAAGGCCAAGTGAGGGTCAGGCAGGCTGAATAAGCAATGGCTTTGAAGGAGGTTGCACAGAAAAGAGTAGAAGGACATGAAATGATTAGAGGGCATGTAGCTGTATGAGAACTTGAACAGCAGCATGCAGCACTGTGTTGGCCTTGTGAGCAGATCTATTAGGTGGATTCATTCCTTATATGCACGTAACTATAATTCTTCACTACCACTAAGTAGATTTGAAAATAGACCAATGGAAGGGCACCTGGGTGGCACAGTCGGTTAAGTGTCTGCCTTCAGCTTAGGTCATGATCTCAGGGTCCTGGGATTCCAGCCCCACACCAGGCTCCACATCCAGTGTGGAGTCTGCTTCAGATTCTCTCTCTCTTTCCTCTGCCCCTCCAGCTTGTGCTGTTTTTTTTTTTTTTTTCTCTCTCTCTCTCTCAAAGAAATAAATAAAATATATATGAAAAAAGAAAATAGACCAAAGGAGGTCTTTTCCACATTTTTTGCATTATTTTGTTAAGTTGATTGGTCTATCAAAGTAGTGCATCAGTGGTTAAAAGTGAGGTCATTGAAATCGAGCACAATATGATGGCAGAGAACTCAATGACAATGATTCATTCAAATGATGATTTGTCATTTTCAGAATCAGAGACTCATCTCGGTAACAAGTAATAGGAAGTGCTCAAGCATATTTTTCCACTATTAAATCCCACAGGATCAATCAAGTTTAAGTAAAACATCATCGATTATCACATTAAGTGAGTGCCATTTTAAGTTTTTTTGGTTCTGTATTTTTATTTGTATTTCATTTTAAAAATTGTTTTGATTTTCCTGTAATAGCTATAAGCAAGAAGTTTATAGCCACTTTCATGTTTGTCCAGATGTAAGTGACATTATGATCAAACATAATTTAAGTCAGCCCTGGGGGTCTGCAAAAAATATCTTTCTTTAAAAGGGATCCATACCTTATTCAGGTTTGGGAAACACTGATTTGCAGTATTCATATCCATACGTTGTTTAAATTACTAGTTCTTGAGTTGTTAATTCTTCTGTGAGTTTGTGTCCCACCTCTTAAGGTAGAACTAGCTCTCCCAGGGAGAATGAAGGTCCTGTGTACATGTTTTCTGAAAAACACAACTGGCAATGCTGGGTATGCAGAGGATGCCCGATAGGTATTTGGTGAACGTGTGAAACATGCTTTTTAAATTTTCTGTTTTTGACACTTTGACATCTGGGGACTAACAGGACCTTGGTGGGCTAGTCAATTCCTAGAGACCGCCAACTACCCACTTTCAGAACACCTTTCATATGTAAACTAAGCAATCCAGAGCCCACATCCTCCCCCCTCACTTCCTCTATCAGATCTTAAACTTTGCTGGTTGCTGCTGCCTTGGTCGCCCCAGGGCCAGGTACCAGACACCTAGAGGACAGCCCCTGCCCCCTGGAGCCTGCTGAAATAATTGCAAGTAGCCAATGCATAAACCTGCTTACCTTCCTCGCCTATTCCTTCCTGTGGAAACCACAGGAAAGGCTCTTGCCCACATTTTCCTCCTGCTTCCTCAGCCTCCAGAGTAATCTCTGCACGTGACGCCCCCTCATCTTAGAAACTGTGAGTAACAAGCTATCTCTTCAGTGGCAATTGTCTCCTGATCTGCCGGCATCGCCATACCTGAATAATAATAAAACTTACACTTTAAAACAGGAAATAAAGACATAATCACGTTGTTCTAGATTCTATATGAGAATGTTGACATTTCCTCACCCCAGCCCCAGGAGAAAACATCTTACTCATTGTGCCCGTGTAGTTGTGCCTCTCCACCGGGGAATGTGAGGTCCTTCAGCGCCAGGATTGAGAGTGTGGGTTTGTGCTGAGCCATCTGTATTTCCAGGGCCAAGTCTGTGACCTTGAACGCACTTGTTCAAAAGGTTCAAAACCTTTTGAACAGGTTTTTTTTTTTTTAAATTGATTTACTAATTTTGTTAATTTTTGCACAAAGCCAATCACCTCCAAGATTCATTTTGCAGTTCATTCATCATTAGTTTCACGTTTTTTGTTAGCTGAGCTGAAGAGGCGTAATTTCACAATGCACTGTGTTTTAAACACCTTGCACTGTGTTTTAAACACTGTGTTTTAAACACCTGGAACAGTGAATTCCTGTTCCACTCCATATCCCTTCCTCCCTCCCTAAGGCCCCATGTGTTGGTCTCTCTCAGGACTCTGCACAAACTCCACCTCCTCCTAGAAGCCCACCTTGATTTCTCGGGCCTACTGGGAGCTCCCTCTTCTTCGAGCTCAAGCGCTCTCAACCTATTCTCCCCTTCTTCAATACTCATCAAGTCGTTTGTTTCCTTTGCAGGGTTCCACAAGTGTTTACTGATCACCAAGCTGCTCTCTTCCTCTCCTCCCTATGCTGGCCCCTATTGCTGGCCAGGGTCACTTCATCCCACTGGGATACAAGGCTTGAAATGATGGAACCAGAGCTGTGCAAGTGAAAACATGCTGACTGCACAGGGAGCATCTGATGGTTTTCATTTTAAAAAATCTCTCTTGTTGCAAAAGTGTCTCACAGCCTCTTCTGGTCCCCAATCATACTGATTTGTGTTTACCCTTTCAGACTGCCAGAGCCTACTGGAGCTAATAGAGTTGGTGCACAAGCATATTTGTCAGAAACAAGAGGTTTTCAAAGCATGATCTTGCTTCTCTGTAAGTAATGTCCTCCTCCACCCCCCTGGGCGTTTCCCTCAAGACTTCCCACAGGTTCATCACCCCAGCAACCTGGAAACTTCAAACTGTCCTTTGGCTCCTCTTTGGGAGACTAGCCATGAGCTCTGATGATGCCGAATGGAAGATTCTTTCTCTGGAGCAGGCAGTGTGCGGCGTCTGTGCTAAAGGCCCCCCTCAGGTTAATTTCAGTGATATTTGAAGCTGTCATGATCTGAGCCCTTTGTGAAACCGCACTCAGAAATGGTTGATGATGGTACAAATCTCATCTGTCACTTTGAGCTTAAAATCCATAGCTCTCCTTGGCTGTATGATTTGGTTCAGTTTTCTTTTGAAATTTTTAAAAATTATTCAATCTTGAGATCATTGTAGATATACGTGCAGTTTTAAAAAACAACATGAGAGCCCCTGTAGCTTTTACAAACTTCTCCCCAACTGTACCTCTTGCAAAATTAGAGTACAGTAGTCCCCATCTGATATTGACATAATGCGGAAGGGGGAACGTGCCCCTGGGAGGAGAAGGCGGATGTTCCTTCTGGCCCCCACATGGTCTCCACTGACCATGCAGAGGGTTTCATTCTTTCCCAATGGGCAACATGGTCCTAGCCTCTCTGACAGCTCCCTGGTGTTGGATTTGGGGTGACTCCTTACAGTGTGATTGGGATGGAATCTGGCCTCCTTACCTAGCCTTCGCTGGCATAGGTGGCCACGGGGCCACGGGGCCACAGGGCCACGGTGTTTTCTGTGGTGTTTGGGTCTAGAAGAGCAGTTGTCGCCTAAACGTCTTTCTAGGCTGCCCCTTTCTTGGCCCTTTGGCTAAGAGAGAGTGCCTTTGCCGGGGCTCTTACCATCTGCACAAGGTGGGGGGGATGGGGCTGTTCTGGGTTGCCAGGTACAGCAGCCTCAAGTCTGGGATATTCGAGGCTGAAAGAAACAAACAAAAATCCAGCAAACTCATCACTGGGTCATTCCTCAGGACCTGAGATCCCTCCCTGGTCTGCCTTTTCCTCTCCACTTTTCAGAGCCTGATGTATACTATCCAGGGGTTTTCGTTGTACTCAGTGGGAGGAGTAGGAAAAAGTACACGGAGTCCATCTTTTTGGAAGCAAAAGTTCCCAGTGTCTTTTTCTTTTCTGAACATGAAATGCCATCATCCGACCTCGGCTGACCTCTTGGTCCCACCCTGCTGGGTGCCTGAGGCTCCGATCACAGCTTCCTGTGACACAGCCTCGCAGCTGTGACACAGCCTCGCCCCTGCGCTGCAGTCCCTCTGCCCACACCACCACCGTTGCTAAAGATGAACACCTAGTACATGCCAGGCACTTTACGTGTAATGATTCCGAGTTAAGCATTCTTATTACAGAGGTAAAGAAACTGAAGCCCGAGGAGATTAAGCATTTCCCTCCAGCATCGAGGAAGGATCCCTCACGCATCAAGGAAGCTGCAGAGCCTGTCTTTGGACCCAGGCAGCCTGGCTTGGAAGCCGTCCTGCCAGCCACTTCCAGTTAATCCAACGTGGGCATCAGAATCCCCTGAGGGCTTGAAAGCACAGATTGCTGGGTCCATCCCCAGAATTTGGGATTTAGCCGGTCTGGGATAGGGTTTGAGAATTTGCATTTTAAACAAGTTTCTGGGCAATGAGGATTCTACTTTCTGGAAACCACACTTTGCAAACCAGTCACCTTTCTGCCTTCTTCACCCTAATTTGCTCTGCTAATTGCTCCCCTGCCTCTTCCATTCAGTACAGGTATGAGCTCACCCGATTTGACCTCCCCTTCCTCCCGCCCTCAGATACTCCTTCCAAGCTCCCATGGCAGTTCATCATTGCAGTTGCAGCATTATATGGAAATTATCTGTTTGTCTCATTTCCATCCCCTTGACCCCCTTGAGGGCGTCAAGAGGTTAGAGCGGAACAAAGTATTTATTATTCATCTTTGTAGAGTCCCCTGGGGTGATGTTGAAAAGAGATTCCAGGGCCCAACCCCCTGAGTCAGTAGATCTGGGGAGGGGCTCCAGAATCTTCACTTAGAGGACTGACACAATTCCCATGCCCTTGGCCTACTTTGAGATACTGCCCTAGAACTTTGCATTGTGTTTGGCGCTAAGTACTCAATAAATTCTTTATTAACTGGATTTTATTGAACTGAACTTTGAGGTGAAATGGTAACCCCCGACCTCCTTTTCTGTGCCACGTAACCACTGTGATGGCAATTCCCGTGCTTTTTCCTCCAAAACCTAAGGGGCATGTACCTTGTACCACACTACCCCCCACCCCAAATTCTTACTTTCTTTCCCTTTCAATCACAACTCAAATTCCCATGCTGCTGCTGCTCTCAGCTTGCTGTTGAGAACACATGGAAATATTTAAACACTTTTTGTCAAGGTTCCTCTTTTTAAAATTTTAAAATATTGAGACATAACTTACCTAGAGTCAATGCATACATCTTAGGTGTTCAGCCGGATGAACTTTACCTATGAACACACTTATGTAGCCAGACTCAGAGCCTGGTGTGGGACATCAACACTCAGAAGGTCCTCTCTTGATCCCTTCCACTAAACATCCCTCCTCTAGGGCACCCCGGTTCTGACTTGTGTCAGCACACACCGGCTTTGCCTATTCTTGAACTTCTCATAGAAGAAATGGTTTAAAATGTACCTTTTTGTATCTGGCTCTTTGTGCTTTCATTGTGTATGTGAGATGAATTTATGTCTTTGTATCTAGCATTTTTCACTGCTATGTTGTATTCTGTGTTGTGAATATAAAACAATCAACTATTCTTAGGTTGGATATCTTTTTTTTTTTTTGGTTGCCTCATCTTCTTTTGTGATAAAATACATATAACATAAATTTTACCATTTTAGGGGCACCTGGGGGTGGCTCAGTGGGTTAAAGCCTCTGCCTTCAGCTCAGGTCATGATCCCAGGATCCTGGGATGAAGCCCCGCATCGGGCTCTCTGCTCAGCAGGGAGCCTGCTTCCGCCTCTCTCTCTGCCTACTTGTGATCTCTGTCTGTCAAATAAATGAATAAAATCTAAAATTTTTTTTTTTTTTACCATTTAACCACTCTTATGTGTACAGTTCCGTGGCATTAAGTACCGTCACATTGTTGTATAACCACCACCACAATCCATCTCCAGAATTTTCTTATCTTCCTAAACAGAAACTCTGTCTCCACTGAACACAACTACCCATTTACCTTCTTTTTGCTCCTGGCAACCTCCATTCTATTTGTTGTTTCTATCAACTCGACTTCTCTAGGTACCTCATATAAACTAAATCATACAGTATTTATCTTTCATAAGTGGTTTATCTTACTTAGATCAATGTCCTCAAATGTAACATTTGGAATGTCCCCATTTTGGAGCATGTCTTAGAATCGCTTTTCTTATTAAGGCTGGGTGATACCCCATTACATGGATATAACATGTTTTATCTATTCATTTGTTGGTGGACATTTGGGTTGTTTCTACCTTTTGGCTATGGAGATTTCTCTTCTTTAGTTTCAGGGTGTCCAAGGCAGGTCCATGCTGCCCCAGAAGAGTATATGCACTGTGGGATAACTGGGGTAGTCGCTGGATTATCATTCCTTGGTGCTCCTGCAGCTGGAATTACATGTTAGCTAGAATTTGGGAAATAAAGCAGGTGGATCCAGAGCCTGAGAAGCATGACAAGTAATGTGCCACTCTGTAAGCATGCAGGGGAGAGAGTGGAGAGTGAGCAGGGGTTGCAGATAAATAGTGGTGAGTCTAGCAACCAGTTGGGTGGAAACCCCTGATGTGGTTGCTATATCTTTGGTATGGTATGGCTATGAAAGCCAATTATCTAGGGGGCATTTCACTTTCTTTGTTACATGACTTGAGATCCTTTTTTTTTTTTAAGATTTTGCTCATCTATTTGTCAGAGAGACAGAGAGAGAGCAAGATCGTGAGCACAAGCAGGGGAAGTGGCAGGCAGAAGGAGAGGGAAAAGAAGGCTCCCTGCTGAGCAAGGAGCCCAATGCAGGATTCTATCCCAGGACCCTGGGATCATGACCTGAGCTGAAGGCAGATGCTTAACTGACTGAGCCACTCAAGCATCCCAACGTAAGGTCTGTTTGAAGGCTGAATTTTCAGAAAGTTCATATGGGTTGGTTATTGACGTTTGCTTCTCCTGCCATGACTTCTATCATCATCTATATACTGACAATTCCCAAATTTATCTTATTAGTGCTAACTTTCTTTTGGGCTTCAGACCATCTTTCCATCAGCTTAGTTGACGTTACACCTATATCCAAAGACACATCAAATTCAATATGCCCTAAAAAGCCATTTTTATCTTCTCAGTCTTGATGGGTGCTATTATATTTACTTTATCTGCTTCTAGAAGCCGGAATTCCCAGAATTATCTTTAACTTCTTCCCTCCCTGGGCTCCATGTACTGACTGTACTTCTAAAATATACCCCCCCCCAATAAAATAAAATATCTCTAGAACATGTCTCCTTTTTTTTTTTTTTTTGGAAGAGGAGGGGTTGGAGGGATCCAACCCAGGGGTTGGAAGGAGAGAGAGAGAGAGAATCTTAAGCAGACTCCACACCCAGCATGGAGCCAGATGTGGGGCTCAATCTCACAGCCCTGAGATCACGACCTGAGCTGAAGTCAAGAGTTGGACACTTAACTGAGTCCCCCAGGCACCCCTCTTTTCTCATTTTTTTTTAAAAAAGTAGGCTTCGTACCCAGCATGGAGTCCAGCATGGGGCCCAAACTCATATCACTGAGATCAAGACCTGAGCTGAAACCAAGGGTTGGACACTTAACTGACTGAGTCACCCAGATGCCCCTATCTTTAAGATCATATTGCCATGCTTGAATTTCACCCCATTCTTCTTTCATTGACATTGTTCTTTTCTGCCACATTGTAGTCAGGGTAATTTTTTTAAGACAGATTTGATGATGTCATTTGCAATGTTTCCTCTTATCTTTAAACCTTTGAAGTCTCCCCATTGCCAATAAGATAAACCTTATGCTCCTTAGTGTGGTTTCTAGGGCCTTCCAGGACCCATCACTCAACCACTTAGCCAGAATCATCTACTTGACATCTTTTGCCATATGCTTCACTCAGGCTGATTGATTACTTTTCATGCTCTCTCATATTAGACATTATTTTGTGTTGTGGTATCTTTGCATGTGCTGTTCTTTCTGTTCTCCTGAACACTTAAAATTCTATTCTATTCTTTTCCATTTTTGAGGAAGTAGGCCTCCCTGCTATCCTCCTCTGAGCATTTTTTTTTTCTCAGAGGAGGTGGAACTTATGCAGGGTCTGGAGTGAAGGCTCATGGGGTTCTTTATACTATGGTGTGTGGCTGAGGGTTGCCACATAGTCCCTGGGGCCACAACCAGAGTCTAGGCTTAATTCCCCCTTGTATGACCTAGGACAAGCTTCCTTGGGTCCTGTATTTGAGTTTGTCTTTTATTTCCTAACTTTCTGATTTTGGCATTTGAGCCTCATTCTTCAAGCCAGGCTGATATTATCTATTGTGCAAGAGTGCATTACATGAATAGATATATATGAAAGCCTTTTATAAGCTGTAAATATTACAACTATTGTTCCCTACGAATTTATGCTTCATTCTTTTCTTTTACTCTTTCTTGTTATATTTCTCTTCTTTCTCTCTTCTTCCTTCATTTTTTAATCTCTATCTTTTCCCTATATTTTTAATATGCTTTCTTCTTCTTACCTTTGGATTGGCAATTGTACTTAAGCAACTTTAGTCCTGCTTGGTGCTCTTTCCATTCTGACCCCTCTATTTGCATGAAGGGCCACCAAATGGTTCTGTGAATTTACCAATAACTTACCTTTCCCCATTTTGTTCAAACTTCTCTTCTGGGGAATTAAAAACTCTTCCTAGCCTCAGAAGTGTTCTCCAACTTAGACTCTTTGTTGTTGGACTTTAAAAAAGACTCCCTGTGTAACACCGTCAACTGATTAACCTTTAGGCCTGAAAAAAAAATGGGAATATCAAAGCAGTAATATTTTCAGCTGTTTTCCACTGAAGGGTCCATCAATCATAGAAATGTCTTTGACTCCTGTTTGGTTACTGCACCAACAATTGCATATAACTTTCTGAGTTAGAGGGAGATAATGGTTTCTTGGGGGTAATAAAGCTGTCAGGAGGAGGGAGACTTTCATCTAACTCCATAAAAAATGTGAAAGCATCGGGTGGCGGCACAAGGACGTTGAGGGGATGGCAACATCTGGAGACTCTAGGAACCTAACCACTCTTGTAACTTATTGCCCCGAGAGAAATGCATTGGGCCGAGAACCTGGAAGCCTGGGTTCTTTTCTCGTCTCCATCACTGACCTCCAGAGTGACCTTGGGCAAGTTGCCTGACCTTTCTTTCCCTCTTGTATTCATTTTATAGTCAAGGACAAGACTACTGCTTGTATTTACCTATTTGCTACCCAAAGAGAGTTTTTATATCCCTCTCTCTCTTTTGGTAGATAAATGAAGCACACTTTTTGGAGCTGTTGTATAAATTTGAGCTGTTATTCTCATCATATATATATTTTTTATTTATAAAGAGCTTCAGTTTACTTTATTAGAAATTCATCAGGCCCAGGTGCCAAAAGGTTTAATGTCAGGGCCATGCCAGTTTTAAAGAGGAAGTAGGTGCAGCTCAGAGAAATGGGTATTGCAGAATCAGAACTTAAATATCCTATTAATCACTTTAATTTTCTCCTGTTTAATCACAGACCCACAGGACAAAAGAGAAACTTTGCAAATAAAATCAGAGGAACTTGCAAGCAGAATTGTCTGCATTTAATTATTAGCAGGTGGGTCCTGTTCAGCATGGAAGAGCAGTGAAGTGTTCACAGCCCAGCTGGGGGTCATACACAAAGTGGAGCCAGGGGCAGGGTTAGGATTCGAGTCAGCGCCCTCCTTCTCCATGCAAACTTCCCAAGACACAATGCCATTGCTTACTTTGGTACTCATGTGTCTTACCGTTTGTAGCATTTACTGTTCCATTATAGTCTGTCTTTTGAAATTGCGTTCTTTTACTGTAATTAGACTTTTAGAGGATGGTTATTTCTGTGGCTACAAATGCATTCATTCCATAAGTATTACTAAGTCTCATGAGGTGTCAGTCAATAAAGATGGCCTGGGAGGGATGGTGGGCACAGCAGATATGGCTCCTACCTTCATCGACCTTGGGATCCATAGGAGAGAGACGTTAAAACACTGCCGTGCAAATACCTGGTTGCAGTGATAATAAATGTGAAGAAGAGAAAGCAGCAGGTGCTGTTAGGGAAGGAAGTGGTGATTGTCCTGTAGGTGTCTTCACCTGATACTATAGCTCTCAGTCCCTTTGTCATCTTCCTCAAGGTCACTCCATTCGCCCCACCAATATCTCCCCAACACTGTGGCATATTTATTTTATTTTTATTGTTTATTTTTGAATGTTTATTTGTTGTAAAATACACATAACATAAAATTTACCATCTTAGCCATTTTTAGATGTGCTTTTCAATAGTGTTACGTACCTTCTTGCTGTTGGGAAGCCACTACCTCCATCCAGCTCCACAATGCTTTTCATCTTGCCAAACAGAAACTCAATATCCATCGAACAATAACGCCCCATTCCTCTCTCGCTCAGCCTCTAGCAACCACCACTCTATTTTCAGACTCTATGAATTTGACTAGGATAGGTCCCACATATAAGTGAGATTATACAGTATTTGTCTTTGGGGATTCTTTCACTTATTTCACTTAGCATCATGTCCTTAAGATTCACCCATATTGTAGCATGGGTTAAAAGTTTCTTACTTTTTAAGGCTGTATAATAACCCGTTGTAGATGTATGCATCATTTTGTGTATCCACTAATGGATGCTTGAGTTGCTTCTACCTTTTGGCTATTGTAAATAATGCTGCTATAATACCTTTTTGAGATCCTGCTTTCCATTTTTGTTTTAAAGATTGTATTTATTTATTTGAGAGAGAGAGAGAGCAGAAGAAGGGCAGAGGGAGAAGGGGAAGCAGGCTGTCCACTAAGCAGGGAGCCCAACATGGGGCTTGATCCCAGGACCCCAGGATCATGACCTGAGCAGAAGGTAGACGCTTAACCAACTGAGCCACCCAGGCGTCCCATCCATTCTTTTGAATATATGTACCCAGAGGAGGAATGGCTGGATCTTGTGGCAATTATGTTCTTAGTTTTTGGGGAATGTGTGCTTATTTTGTACTTGATTTTTGTTCAAACAAGGCACAGGCTAGTGCAGGGCATGTATGATCTACATTTGTTTCTTATTTTTTTCCTCCCTTAGGAGGATTGTGCCTAAACCATGGTACATTTCAGCTGGTTCTTTTTCCTTCCCTGTTTCACTCAGAATTTAGCTAAGACCCCCCCCCCCCACCCGCGAAAGCAATCTCTTTAACTAACACACACACTTACATGCACACACATGCACAGGCACAAATACATGTGCACACACTGTCTTTTCTGGTCTCCATTCATTGAATCATAGATTCCTGATTATGGTAGAACAGTGTGTATGAGATCATCCGCGATAACGTGACTATCAAGGGAAGTAACAGCTGTTCGTTTAAAGTGAATGGAGAGGGACTCCTGGGTGGCTAGTTGGTTGAGCGGCTGCCTTCAGCTCAGGTCATGATCCCAGCATTCTGGGATCGAGTACCACATCGGGCTCCTTGCTTGGCAGGGAGCCTGCTTCTCCCTCTGCCTCTGCCTGCCACTCTGTCTGCCTGTGCTCGCTCGCTCTCTCTCCCTCTCTCTCTCTGACAAATAAAAATTAAAAAAAAAGAAAAAAAATAAAGTGAATGTAGAGAGTATCAACGACAAGAAAGCCAGTGCCATCAACCTTAAAAGTCCTTGGAATGCCCATGACTCCTCCCCTCAGTTTCTGCAAGTTTCCCTTGCTTTCCAACCTGCCTTTAATTAGTTCTTCTTGTCCTCAAACTTCAGCACTCAAGATAATGAAAAAAGCTATTTCTTATTCAACTCTATTGTTTTTCTGTGCTGTTTCATTACCAGTTTCGAAACTTGTTGTTTTCTACTATTTTTCATTGCAAATGTGCAGAATTTCAATTATGTTAAGATCCCTTCCACCCCTGGAAATCAGTAATTTTATATTATAGAACAAGTAGGCCTTTTGGGGGCTAACTTAAGAACTTAACCACAGTTGATAACAATGCTTTTTTCCTCTATGGAGAAATCTTCCTTGAGGCTTCAATTCTAACCAACAGACTTAGAAACAAATATTTAGAATACAATTCTTTTGTAAGTAGGACCACCCGGATTTTCAACTTTTTGGTCCTAGGCTGTTTTACATGTAATCATCTCTTCCAAAGTACCTATGCTGGAGAGGTGTTCCATGGATGCTAGGTGAGAGAAGAAAAGAGACTCTACATTCTCCCTGGGCAATTAAATTTTGGTGCCTCACCTTTTCTTTTGTCTTCTGTGTGTAGCTGAAATCCATTTCTACTTGCTTTGTTCTTTGTTAAGCTAGAAGCAGCTGATTTTAAATGTAATGAGGTTTTTAAAGAGGATGAAATGCAGACCATACAGAAAAATATAAGGATGTATATAGCCTATACCCACAATTTATACTTCATGGATATTCACAGTTTGCAACATTTGCTTCCAATAGATTTTTTTCTTTAAGAAATGAAATGTTACCTTTATAATCTTTCTACAACCATTCCCATCGTGCACCCTCCCTCTTTCCCTCACCATAGATAACCAACATCCTCAAGTTTGTTTTTGTTCTTATCCATAATTTTATTCTTTACTATATTTTATATATTCCATAAATAGTATAAGTATTATTCTCTGTATTAAAAGACATATTGATAGTAAAATACCATCTGTGTCCTTTGGCAATTTGCTATTTTTACTTAACATCAATTTCAAAACCTATGTATGTTGATATATATAAATCTAGTTCATATATATTCTCTCTTATATGGGATTCCATCATATGAATAAACCACAGTTTATTTTTTCATCATCTCTTGATGGGCAGGGCTCCTAGGAAGCAGAACCGAAGACCCAAGCTTAACATGGAAGTCAAAGCTGCTTAGGAAGTTTGCTCCCAGGGAAGCAAGAGCAAGAGAGAAGGACAGTGGTGAGTCAGGAAGGGAGGGGAGCTGGTGTGATGTGAGTGATGCTGGCCCCTGCTTGCTGTCCAGGGCTTCTGGTTGCTTGATCTTGTGGGACGCGTCATGCTGTATGAGCTACTCCGTCTCAGGACACATCATGCTGTATGAGCTACTCTGTGTCAGGACAGTCCTTGAGAAGGGAGAAAAATTTAACCACCACCTATGTCCCATTTATCAAAGATTTGCCCCAGATAGGGTTGTCAGATGGAACAAATAAAAATATAGAATACCAGCTAAATCTGAATTTTAGATAAATAACCAAACACTTTTTAGTGTAAGGACATCCTCAATTTTGCATGGGACATACCAATATTAAAAACCGATTCGTTGTTTATCTGAAATTCACATGTAAGTGATATCCTGTCATTTATCCAGCAACTCCAGCTCTACCGTGTTAGTGCCCAGCACTTCCAGGGGAGTGCTGATGGGTCTGAACATAATACTTTGCACCCCAGAGAATTACAGATGGGCAGTGGGAAGGCATCTTGCAGACCATCCTCAATTTTTTTCCACTTCCATGCTTCTGAGGCTCATAATATACTTCCATTCATAATAATGGCTAATAATAATACCAATTAATGGTGTCTTAATGGGGGCATATGAGAACATCAAATAAGAATCTGGTGATAGTGGTAGTGTGTGTGTGTGTGTGTGTTTGTGAGGGTGAGGGGGAGAGAATATGAATGAGAAATTAGGGCAGAGTCAGGAGGCACATATATTTTGAAAATATATTTTGGGGCACCTGGGTGGTTCTGTTTGTTGAGCGTCCAGCTCTTGGTTTCAGCTCAGGTTGTGATCTCATGGGTCATGGGATCAAGCCCTGGATTGGGCTCTGTGCTCAGCAGGGAGTCTCCCTGAAGATTCTCTCCCTCTGAT
Source organism: Mellivora capensis (assembly GCA_004024625.1). NCBI lineage: Eukaryota > Metazoa > Chordata > Mammalia > Carnivora > Mustelidae > Mellivora > Mellivora capensis. The sequence goes on from PISX010008446.1 coordinate 16,191, forward strand.
CCTCATCTCTCTCTCAAATAAATAAATAAATCTTCCAAAATATACATATTTTTTAAAATATTTTTTTATTATTATTTTTTAATTTTTAAAATTTTTTAAAAATTTATTTATTTGTCAGAGAGAGAGAGAGAGCGTGAGCACAGGCAGACAGAGTGGCAGGCAGAGGTAGAGGGAGAAGTAGGTTCCCCGCCGACCAAGGAGCCTGATGTGGGACTCGATCCCAGGACGCTGGGATCATGACCTGAGCCGAAGGCAGTTGCTTAACCAACTGAGCCACCCAGGCGTCCCGAAAATATACATATTTTGAAAAATTCTCCAGTCAATTCTAATATATCCCCTGATGGTTGTGTACTCTATCCCCCTCACCAAATCAATGGTCATCTTTGGGGATCATGGGAGATTTTTTAAAGAAGTGCTGTTTGAGCTAATTTTGGGGCTTGATCAGGAATTAATTAGACAAAGAGGAATGGGATTGAAAACACATTTCAAACAATAAGAACAGCTTTTTCTAAGGCCTTTAAGTGAGAGAGGGCATGGTGTGTATGGGAAACTGGAAGGTGACAAGAGTGGCTGAGGAAAAAGAGGGGAAGAGTGGTGAGATATGTGACTGGGGAGGCAGGTAGAGTCCCCATCCCATAGGACCTAACATGCCATGTGGAAGATTTGGGACTTTATCCTAGCAACAGTGGGAAGTCATAGAATGATTTGAATTGAGGAGAGATATGAATTAATCTAATTTTTTATAAAAACAAGATATGGCTCCAGTGTGGAGAGCAGACTTCAGGGGATATCATTTGGAGGGTGACTGTCTAGGCAGGACATTGATGTTGGGTTGGATTTAGGAGTAACAGCGGAGATTCAGAGTGGTGGGTGGATTCCAGAGATCCTTAGAAGGTAAAATCAGCAGGACTTTGTACTTTGGAAATGAAGGAGAGGTATTCATAAAGATGTGCCTTAAGTCTTTGACTTGATAAATTGGATGGTCAGTGGTCAGTGCCAAGCACTGAGATAGGGAACTTTGGAAAAGGATGGGTGTGGGAGTAGTGTGGGCCCTTATTATGAAGTGTTTTAAGACATTTGACTGGAGATGTTAAAGCCATTGAACGTCTGGGTGTGACATTGGAGGAATTACTTAGGCTGGAATTGAGGTTGGAATTAAGTTGAGGTTGGAGTTAAGGTTGGTGATCCAAACCATGGGTATAAATGAGGGTACTTTAGACAGAGTGCAGGTTAAAGCAACACCAGACAACCAAGGCTTCTCCTGAATACTAGTTAATACGGTAAACTAATTCTTGAGCAAATCTCTTGAAGGAGGAAATTTTTCTCTTTGGCAACCAATGGTGCCTTCTATAGAGCCTTAACCCATAGGGATAACCTCGACAGAAGAGATTTAAGTAATGTGGGGAGGGTATATTTGAACAGATAGGGCCTTGTCAGGTTTTATAAGCCACAATGGACTGGAAGCTGCCTTCTGGTTCTACCACTATAGGAACTGTTCTTTTTGTCTACAGATAAGGTGTAGCAGACAGAGGGTAAGCTGAGAGATGCTTAAGATATTTGAATTCATAAATTCATGACATCAGCTAAGTTTTCTCTTTTCTCTGTTTTGTTTTTGTTTTTGAGAAAGAAGCAAGTAAGAGAAAAATAAGCAGATATCAAAGAATATTTTTTGTTTGTTTGATGGGTTTTATTTTATTTATTTTTTTGTAAAGAAACTCCTAGGGGGCCTCCTGGCATCAAAACAGATTCAGCAGCATCTCCTACACCTTCTTTATCTTCTCTGTAGCTCTAAACAGTGAGCCATATGGAAAATCACGATGCTGTCATTTATCGAGTGTCTCACATGTATCAGATACATGGAATCTCTATGATATAGATGTTATTATCCCCATTTCACAAGTAATCGAAAAGGGAGGCTCAGAGAGTTTAATAAGTTGGGTCACACCATTTAGCTAGCAAGTGACAGGCTGAGGATTGGAATATAAGTTTGACTCTCAGCCGTCTTGCCTCCTGTTCACCATACTATTTATCTTAATTGTTTGGAGAGGGCCTAAAATCTAGATAAGACCAGATCCTAAAACAAAGATTCCATTCTCTCCTCTAGAATCCAATTTGTAATGTAGGAAAGTGGATTCAGATGTTTTAGAAACTTATGGGACAGAATGGGTTGTTAGGAACTAGCCTTTCTTTAACTAGAAAATTCAATTAACTAGAACACTCCATTCCCCATATGCTCCTATTAATTGCTGTTTTACATGCCACAGGGAAAAAGTAAGGGGGTTACTCTGGGGAAAGAGAATGAGCAGTGCAAATTCTGAGCATCCCAAGGGTTTTGAGGATAAATTATCTTGTTAGGATTGGGACTCTTTCTTTGTGCTTGAAGTTTTTATTGACTTTGAATTCAAATCAAATGCCTTACATGAGTTCTTCACATCAGAGTAACAGTGTTGGGAATGATCACTATGTCTCCTGTGGTTTTTAAGCTGCATCTTGGAAGCTTTTCTTGGTCTTTTTGGGCTGGTCAGCTTACTCATTTTCCTCCTGGATACCCTTTTGGTCCCAAGTCAGAGGGTTATTTATTTTACTTTGCATTTAGACCTGAGAAGTCTTTGTGTAATTATGACCTCATTGTTTGAATAGCTGCCTTCTTGAGAGAGGAAAGAAAGGGGTAAAAGAAGTCCAACACTTCTGAGCCAGTTGCTCAACTGCACATGTGTTTTGTGCTCTTTGGGTTATTTTCAAATACGGCTTTCCATAGGGGAAGAACAACGAGAATGATCACTCTGCAAGGACATGTACTCAGGGGTCATTTCAGAGTAGCTAGGAGTCCACGGGCTTGGATGTCATCAAATCTGGAGGTGCTCCAAGATCTAAGCTATCCAGCAGAGGGAAGGAGTCACTTGCTTTTCTGCAGGTCATATCTTTTATTTATTTATTTATTATTATTTTTTTTAAATTTATTTATTTATTTATTTGAGAGAGAGAACAAGTAAGAGAGAGCACGGGAGGGGAGAAGGTCAGAGGGAGAAGCTGGGAGCCTGATGCAGGACTTGATCCTGGGACTTTGGGATCATGACCTGAGCTGAAGGCAGTTGCTTAACCAACTGAGCCACCCAGGTGCCCCTCTACCAGGTCAGATCTTCAGATTTAAGGAAGGATCTGAGGAATAATACCACTTAGAGCAATAACAGCTGACATTCTTTGTGCACTTGCTTTGTGCTAGGTTCAGAGCTAAGTGAGTTTCTGTTTCTCCTTTCCCTTTTCATCCCCATGGAAACCCTCCTGGATGAGTATTGTTTTGGACACTGCAAATCCTCTGGGTCTCACTTCTTGCATCAGTCCCTAAGGTAGTTACTAGTTCTAAGCAGACTTCAATCCATTTACTTCCTACCTTGAGGATTTTCTGACATCTGGACATGGGATGCAAAACTCAGCCCAGAAGTTCAGGAGTTAATGCTCATGTGGCCACCCCTGACCAATGGGGACAAGAGTCAGTAGACAGATGCTTCCCCTTTTCATTAGCCAGACAGACTCTTCTGAGACCTATTTCACAAGCCTCCCCAGAAGGACCTAGTGAGATGGAGCATCAGTTACCTGCAACCCTGACTACTTGATGCTCCTCCCCTGTTCCATTCTCCCTGTCCCTCATGACTGCTTCCTGGGATCTCTTTCCAAATGTACTCTCTGTAGGCCAGTCTCCTGCTCTGCTCTGGGCTGTCAGGCAGTGGTGGGGAACACAGGCTAGACTAATAGTATGGGAAAGTTCTAAAGCTAAGTGGCCCTCTTTGCTGCTGCTCCTGCAGCACGTGTTGGCACATCCTGCTCTCAGGTCCTACCAAGAAGGGATCTTAGTAGCTTTCTCACCATGAGAAACCCCGTATTGGCTTTTACTCAGATGTTGTAGGAGCTGGTACCAGGGGGCGGTGGCCTGCCGAACTATAACATTTAACCTTTAATTCTGAAATTTGTATTAACTACCCTCTTGGAGCCTCCTTATTCTGGCTCCGGGCCAGACACCTCACACAGGAGGCTGTGTTGGGGCTTCAAATGGCAACCCTTACACGGTTATCCTAAAATCATGTTCTGTTGCTCTTCATCCTTTGTCTTACTCATCAGAAACTGTGGACATTGTGGAGACTCCTAGATGGGGAGGTTTTGAGAGAGTTGATTCTTCCAGGGTCTATGGTTTTAGCTACATCCTCCTCAAAGTGAGTCTTAGGCTTTGGACTGTACTTCCCAGCTCATTGTGTGCCATTATCCCCACATCAAAGATTAGGAGACCGAGGCATGTGGAAGTTAAGTAAGTAAGTAACTTGCCCAAAGTCGGATGGTGGAACTTGCATTCATAGCCAGGTTTCCCTTGCTTTAGGATCCCATGCCATGATCACTAGGTAACACTGTGTAGGGGAGGAAACATTTTTACTCTACCCTTTCAGGTTCTTTTGACCTAAGAGATTAATAGGAGAAAAATAAATTTAATTTTGTACATATGGGAGCCCTACAAAGACATCAGAGGCTCAGAGATAGGCAACTGATGCTAATATGCCACCCTGAGCTAAGAAGGGAAAATGGGTCTGGGGCTATGGAGGGAAGGAAGACAATTCATAGGAAGATGGGAAGAACAAATGTTTGGTAAACAAATGTTCACTGTGCCATGCAGAGACAAGGAGACACAGAGAAGAATTTGAACAAGTAAGCCCTGCTGAGAATCCCCCCAGCTTACCACACCTAGACCACACTCTTTGATCTCTGGCGATAGCTCTCTTCCTGGGCCAGGCCCCCTACCTAAATTCTTACAGGCAGTTAAGAGGGAGGTAAAAAGCTCTTCCTGGGTCTTTTGGGCCTTCATTCTCTTTAGCTTAAAATAATCCACATGCCAAAGTGGCATGTTTTGGGGAGGCTTGTTCTGAACTCCTTCAACTGCCTTCTAGATGACCTCCCCTCAGGGTGGGGCTAGTTTGTGAGCTCCACTTCTAGAAATACATGCTGGAGGCATCTCAGTTGACACATCTGAGAAAGGAATCTGGATCTGGAGCCTGGAGAGTCTGATGATGAGAATTTTTGTAAACTCCATATCCCCTCTGTTATCTTTTTTACCCCTTGTCTGTTGCAGCACAGAAATTAAGAGCGAAATCCCTAACATAAAAAGGGCTTATGCACTTGTCCTTGGGGGCAGGAAAGAGAAGGCACTTTCTTGTGTGCAGCCAGGATTGCCAGAGAAGATGGAGATTCAAGTGGGTGGGTGGCCAAGGCAGAGGGAAGGAAGGTAGGGGGAGGAAGTGAGCCTGTAGCTCCAAGGAAGGGAGAGCCCATGGTGCAGCTCTGGGCCTAAGCAGGGGGCCCAGGCCATGGTAGTAAAAAGTGCAGTGTGGGCAGGAACAGCAGGAAAGGCTGTTACCTTTGCTTGGTTTACACTTTGCTGTTGCAGTCTTGAAATTCTTAATTTCTGAATAGGAATGCAGCATTTTTATTTTGTACCAAGCCCTGCAAATTACGTAGCCTATCCTGAGAGTGGGGTTTTCTAAAATCTCATTTACCCCACCATGTTCATTGGTGATCCTCTACTGGAAGGATTTCAGAAGGGTTGAAAAGAGCTGTTTTCTTCCATGTGGCTTCCTATCTTTCTTTTGCTTGGGAACCGAAAGGAGCTAAGGATTAAAATGTAGATTCCCCTAGGAAAGAGGGGTGGTTTAAGTTCCTGCTAAAATTTAAAGAGCCAAATGCAGCAGTTTTTCTTGGGAGCAAGTTTTAATAAGGGAAGAGAGAGATTGCTGAACCATACCTGGTGCTTAGGATGGGAGACAAGTAGCATCAATCCAGGAAGCCATCTCAGGGGAGCCTGGAAGCTGCCTATATTGAAGACTTCTTTAAATTTCTTTGCTTTTCTGAGAGGTGTGTGTGTGTGTGTGTGTGTGTAAGATTTTGTTATTGAGAAAGAGAGAGAGAGAGAGAGAAAGAGCATGAACAGGGGTAGGGGCAGAGGGAGAGGGAGAACCAGACTCACTACTGAGCAGGGAGTCCGACAAGGCACTCCATCCCAGGACTCCGGAATCATGATCTGAGCCGAAGGCAGGTTGACTGAGCCACCTAGGTGCCCTCTGAGAGCTCTTCTTAATTCTTAATTCTGCAACTGAATTCTATTCTATTCTATTCTATTCTATTCTATGCTATTCCCTAAGCTTCCTTTGCTCTGAGCCTTTGTCACCTTTTATAGCAAGGAAGTAGTGGAGAACTCAAAGGGTTAATGTGGGGATTAAGAGATCTAACATGCAGAAGCTCCAGTTACACTGGCCATCCTCTCAGCTTGTGTCCATTTCTTCGCTCACTTACAACGCCAAGCATGTGCCATGTTCCAGACAATTGGAAAGGCTCATGTATTTATCTGGGTAACTTGGGCCAATGTCTACAACAGAGGGACAAGTGGCGTTTAAGTGTGGATTATCGGGAGTAGCACTTTCCACCATGGCAGTGACCTTAGCATCCATGACAGCTTCGTTCTAGCCATGCAAGAGATTTTCTAGTCTTAAGAATTCCTAGAAAGACTCCACAAAACTTGTGTAGAAGCTACAGCTCGACTTTTAACAGATTCAGTTGCTTTCATTTAATCTACATAGGTGTTGCCTGAGGGAAATCCTATTCTCGGGATCCATCCAAGTTATACAGATAGTTCACTTGGGCCTCTGCATGTGTGTGTGTGTGTGTGTTGTATACGTGTGTGCGTGCATGTGGGCACATGGCTCCACTTTACTTTTACTATTTGACCTCATAATCTGTTATTTGGTTGTAGTCAAGGAGAAAATAAATGAAATAAACTTCATTTCTCTAAAAAGATTTATTTATTTATTTAGAGCATGAGTAGGGGGAGGGACAGAGGGAGAGAGAACCCCAAGCTGACTCTCTGGTGAGTGCAGAGCCCTCTTGGGGGCTTGATCTCAAGATCCTGAGATCATGACCTGAGCCAAAATCAAGAGTTGGATGCTCAACCGACTGAGCCACCCAGACTCCCCAACCTCATATATATATATATATATATATATAATTATTATTTTTAACCAGCAAATATTCTTCCAAGCATGTTCTCCTTTAGTTTGTGCACTATTTATAATTTTCTCTGGTATAATAATTTAGTGAACAACATACAGCTTAAGAAAAATGGTGCTGTACTCTAGTTAGGTCAGTGTGTGTGGGGTGGGTATTTCTGACTAGTATATCTCTCCATATTTAGAGTTAAGATTTGGCTAATTTATCAGGTAACACCAGACTAGAATTTATAGGTTATGTAATGAAAATCAAACCCAAATAAAGCAAAACAGAAGTTATTCTAGTTTTTCAAGTTCTTATTTTTATTTTAAAAATTATACAAACTTGTTGTTTGAATATATTTTTAAAAGATTTTATTTATTTATTTGACAGAGAGATAGAGAGAGAGTACAAGTAGGCAGAGAGGCAGGCAGATGGAGAGGGAGAAACAGGCTCACTACCGAGCAAGGAGCCTGATGTGGGGCTTGATCCCAGGGCCCTGGGATCATGACCTGAACTGAAGGCAGCCGCTTAACCAACTGAGCCACCCAGGCACCCCAGTTGTTGGGTATTAAAAGGTACAAGTTAGCAAAACAAAAGACCCAGAGCATCTCTGGTGATTTCTTCCCTTCACTTAACTCTGCTTCACTCTTCATGTTTTTGATATATATGTATTTTTCCCCAAAATGGGATTATGCTATACATTCGGCTTTTCATACCTCTTTTTTAATACTTACCAGTATGTTGTTAACAGTTTCTTGTCAGTTAGTGTGCAAGTTTTATCTTAATTCAATCATTATGCTCATCTTAGCTCCAACCCCACTTGATGCTTACACTTCTAAAGCCTGTGATTTATACCACAAGTTTAAAGAGAAACTGATTGGCTCAGCCAATAATTGTCACCTACTCCTTATTTTATCACCGCCACTGGTAACTGATGAAAAACTACCCTAGGACAGGGTGACCATCCCTGTCCCAACAGAATCAGCTGAGGAAGAGAGTCTGTGGGCTGAAAAGATCCCCTAGAAGGGAATGTGGGTGGAGAGGGACCTAAAATAGAACTTGCACAGGAAGAGTGACTCTTGTCTGTACTACGTAGAAAGTATTTTTTCCTGTTTGTTTTAAAATTTTAATGGTATTTTGTTCCACCTGCTTTCTCTCTTTTTGTTACTCCAATGACACAGAGTAGATCTTTTTTAATAGTACCATAGATCCCTGGAACTCTCTCTGTTCATGCTTTTTTTTTTTTTTTTTTAAAGATTTTATCCATTTACTTGAGAGAGAGAGAGAGAGAGAGCAGGGCAGGCAGGGGGCAGAGGGAGAAGGAGAAGCAGACTCTTGACTGAGCAAGGAGCCCACCACGGGGCTCAATCCCAGGATCCCAGGATTCTAACCCAAGCCGAAGAAGGCAGATGCTCAACCAACTGAGCCACCCAGGCACTCCCATTCATTCTTGTTTCAATCTCCTCTGTTTTTTTCTGTTGGGTGATTTCTTCATTTTATTTTCGAGTTCACTCATTCTTTTGTCGTCTCCATTCTGCTGCTAAGCTCATCCTTTGTATTTTTTTTTTTTAAATTTCGGTTATTGTATTTTTCACTTCTGAAATTTCCATTTGGCCCTTCTTTATATATTCTGCTTCTTTGTGGACACTTTCCTTTTTTTCCTTTGTGTTAAGTATCTTGGTAATTGCTCAATGAAGCAAGGGTTGCTTTAGAATCCTTGTCTGATAATTCCAGCAGCTCTAACATCTCGGCATTGGTGCCTGAATCAGTTTCCTAGGGCTACGGCAATAAATTACCACGCACTCGGTGGCTCAAGACAACGGAAATTAATCCCCTGCACCGTTCTGGAGGTCAGAAATCTGAAATTAATTGGTCGGCAAGGTCATGCTCCCTTTGAAGTCTCTAGGGGACAGTTTCTCCGTGCCGCTTCCACGTTCGGGTGACTCCAGGCACTCCTTGGTTTGTGGCTTCAAAACCCTCCAATCTCTGCCTCTGCCTTCACAGGGCTGTCTGTCTCTCTGTTCATGCATTCCCTCCTGTTTTTCTAAGGATGCTTGTCGTTGGGGCTGGGATGCACCAGGTAACCCAGAGTGATCAGTTTAGTTTTTCTTGAGGTATTTTTTTTTAAAGATTTTATTTATTTATTTGAGACAGGGAGAGATAGCAAAAGAGCATACAAGCAGGGAGGAGAGGGAGAAGCAGGTTCTCCGAGAGCAAGGAGACTGACGTCAGTCTTGATCCCAGAACCCTGAGATCACGACCTGAGCCGAAGGCAGACACTTAACCAACTGAACCACCAGGTTGGTGCCCCTTCTTGAGGTCTTTTTAAAATCCCCTTTTGAGTTTTTTCTTTGACCCGATGTTCATTGAACAGTGTGCTGTTTAATTTCCATATATTTGTGTATTTTTCCATTTTCCTTATGTTACTGGTTTCTTCTTTCCATCCACTGTGGTTAGAAAAGCTACTTGGCATGGTTTTAACCTTCAAATTTGTTAAGACTCGTTTCGTGACCCAGGAACTCCTGTTCTTTCATCTTGCTGAGAACAGTATCCCTCGCCTTTCTTTTCTCATTCAAGTGGAGATCTTCCCAGTTCTTGTTATGACAAATGATTTTCAACTGAAACCTGGTCATTTTGGATTTTGTGTGATGAGACTCTGAATCTTATTGAAATCTCTGGTGGTAGCAGATATTTTGTTTTTGCTTTGGTTTTTGTTTTTGTTCTGTTTTGTTCTGGACCCTGCTCAGGCAGGGAAAAGAAACACTGACTCCTTACTGCCCGGGATGGTTAGAAGCCCCTGTTCCCCACTGGCCTGTGCCGACCCCTGGAGGGAGAGGTTCCTTGTTACTGCTGGTGGGGGTGGGAGTTCAGGGCTCCTGGTAGGCCTACTGGTTATGTCCTAGCTCGGAGGGGCAGAGGCTCCTTGCTACTGCTTCCTGCGTGTTCTCCAATGATGTTGCACAGGGACAACCCATGACGTCATTACAGCTAGGCTGACTCCCCATTAGGCTCGCTCTACACCTCCCAGCAGGGAAGCACAGAGAGGACCTACATCCCTTGTGTGGCAGGTGGGGTGGGGAGGTCAAGGCTCTCCATGCAGCCTTTACTGACAGAGGTAAGGCCTGCAGCTTTTTCTGTGGTGTTTGACAAGAATAGAGCAGGTGTTGTTTACAAGTTTTTGCCTTGCTCGATTGCCCCTTTACTGTCCTTTGCTTAGAGAGAGCAGGCTTTTGTGGTGGCTTTTTTGTCTGCACTCATCGGTGGTTCTGGGTTGTTTCCTTCTCCACCACTACCATGTCTGGGATACAAGACGCAAAAAGGAAACTCAGGGAGCCCACTTCGGATCCCAAGGTATCTAGCCAGTCTGCCTCCTGCTCTCTTCATCTTTCACAGTCTTCTTGTGCTTGCTTTATATATAATGCTGAGAGTTTTCAGCTGTATTCAGTGGGAGGCATAGTAAAATTACATTTCTTCCATCTTTTCAAGGGAGGAGGTCTCTTTAGTGATGTAAATATGACATAAAGGTATTTACATTTTTGGAGTCAATTTTGTGTGTGTGTGTGTGTGTGTGTGTGTGTGTGTGTGATGCATCCCTCCTAAATCTTATGTAAGTATTAATCTATTTTTAGTGATAATTTAATAGTTCCATCTTTACACAAATGTCCTTAACCAATTGCACCTGAGAATCAGTCAGAATGTCTAGGAATCTCTCTTACACCAAACTCTCCAGGTGATAAAATATATACCAGAATTTGAGATGGACAGCTTTATCCATTAAAAAAAAAATTGTGATTTGAGTTGTAAGGCAAGAATCTTACCTAGTTTTTTTTCCTAAGTCATTAGCCAATTGTCTTAAAACTATTTATTAAATTGTTCTCTTTCCTTCACTGATTTACAATGCCACTTGACAAAATATTAAATTCATATACAAATATAAATGTAAATATTTGGATCTGTTTCCAGATGTTCCATTCTGCCTTATTGATCTGTCTGACCATTCTGGCGCCGGTAATTTACTTTTAAAAATTGCTGTAACGCCAGTCTGTGTAGACTTCTGAATGTTGCCCTGCACCAGTCTCTAAGAGCCTCCAAAGAAACCATTTGCCAGGAGAGAATTAGATGACTCATGTGAGGAAGCTTTGTAAATTGCAAAGATTTCTGGCCTCTCAACCCACCCCTGACACCAGCACTTCCTAAAACCCTGATCTCATCCTATCCCTTCCTGACTCCAAGTCCTTACTCATAAGATGGATCTCATTATCCTGGCATTGAGGGTCCTTCCTGTGCAACTTGATCTCTGTCCACCTCTTCCAAATGACGTCCCACTTGCCTTGAATAAAATCCTCTTCTCTAATCACATTTATCTACTATCTGTTTTCCAGACTTGCCTGACACATTTCTTGACTCTTACTTGTTGTCCTCCCCACCTTGAAGTGTGTCTTTCAAGGCCAAACTCCTTCCAGAAAGCTTTTTATTTGAATTTTCCAGCTTATGTGACCTCACTTTGCACTCATGGCACTCACTCTGCACTTAACGTAGATTGACCTGTGACAGCTCTCACATTGTGAAATTACTTTGTTATTGATGTTTTCTGGAGTGTACAGATCATCTCACCCAATGGCACTGTTACATGCTTACATACCTAGACTCTGCCTTCTTGTGTGTATGCCCCTGTGTTCCTTGAGCAAAGTGTGACCATAGACATCCACTCAATACGTATTTACTGGCCAAAGAAAGCCAGTAAATAAGGGTAATACTAGATCTCAATGGAAGTGCATCATTAACTTACATAATTTAAACCGAGACAGAGGATTGATCTCCTGGCTTCATCTATTTTCAGGTATGTGTTCAATTCAGAGCAAAGTGACAGGTAAAGCCTATGCTCTGAGACATCTTTGCTTTATGTTACTGAGTTCGACAAGGATCTCCTGGGACACCGTGATCCTGTGGAGAAGCATGGAAACACATGAGTATCTTCTTTAGATTCTTGTGAAAATCTTCCTGCAGCTCAGAATAATGTCTGTTGGACAGAGCAGAGGGTGTTTAAGAGATGCTGTCTGGTCTGTCCTTTGCCCATCTAAAGCCCTTGATGCCTCAGGAGCCATGAAAAAAAAATTTTTTTTTTAATCACTTGATCCATTTTTCTGGCCACAGCTTATTGGACTGATCAAAGGGTATACAGTGATAAGTAGGGCCAATCTGGTTCCTGCTCTGGTGAATCAGAACTAAGAAACACGGAGGATAATTGCCAGTTGGATGTGGATGCTGCAGCTGAAAGATCCTGCCAGCAAAGCCAGAGCCAAGGAGGCTCTGATGGCAGAGAGCAACAGAAATGCGCAGGCTGGGGGAAAACGAGAATGAGCCAGAGAAAGGAGGAGAATGATGCTTCTGGTGGGATCTGTCTCTGGAGTTAGAGCATTTCTGCAAATACTCTCTTATCTGAGCTCTCTTGGGTCTCCTCTGTTCCTATGCTGGAGTCCTCATGAGATTGTTTGAGCCTAATATCAAGCTCACTTGCTTTTCTTACCTTCCTCCGCCAAGCTTGAGGGAGAGGGGTGTGTCTGCTCCCCTCAACCAAATTAGCCTGTAGACCAGGCGACACTGAGGTGAGTGGATTTCAGCTGTTTTTTTTCCGTCTAGAGAACACATATTTGAATGGTAGCAGGAGCCATATAAGTTAGACTAATTGGATGAACTTTAAAAAATATTGCTCTCAACAAGATTTTAAGCCTTTAAAACTTTCTATTGTGAAAAATTTCAAGCATACAGACAAGTTGAAAGAATAGAATAGCAGCATCAATCTACCAAGCAGATTTGATAATTTTTAACATTTCTTCATATATGCTTCATCTACCTCTTTTTTTGGTCACCGAACCTTTTAAAAATAAATTATGGATATTACGACACATTACCCCTAAATAGTTCAGTACGCATCTCCAAAAGAGGGCATTTTCCTACACACCCACAATGCCATTCTCATATAACCAAACGGACAATATTTTTTTTTTTTTTTAAGATTTTATTTATTTATTTGACAGACAGAGATTACAAGTAGGCAAGAGAGGCATGCAGGGAGAGAGAGGAGGAAGCAGGCTCTCCGCAGAGCAGAGAGCCCGATGTGGGGCTCGATCCCAGGACCCCGGGACCATGACCTGAGCCGAAAGCAGAGGCCCTAACCCACTGAGCCACCCAGGCGCCCCAATATTTTCTTTACTATCACCAATAACCTAACCTGTACTGAAGTATTCCCAATTGTCATCACAATGTCATTTATAGATGTTTTTGAGCTGGGATACAAAGATGACACTGCATTGGATTATTATGTCCTTTAGTTCTTTCAATCTAGAACAGTCCCTCCCCCATTGCTTTAAATGAAGAAATTAGGTTAGATATTTTGTAGAATGTCCCACATTGTAGATTATTTTGATGGTTCCCTCAAGCGTTGTTTATCTAGTTTGTCCCTTCCCTATAATTCATGTCCAAAACAAGTTAACTCGAAACACCAGGTTAGATTCAAGTTAAAACTTTTGGTGGCAGTACCTTATAGGTGATGACGCAGTGCATTTCCTATTCTACCCCATCAGGAGGTGCAGAGCTGTCTGGCCGTTGCTCCCAACATCTGTGATGCCACATCGGTAACTTTGTTATCGACGACAGAAGCCAGATGTGTCCATTGTAAAGGAAGATACCCCCTTTTGTCATTAGCAAATAACCTATGGATGATACTGTCCAGTTTTCTATTAACCTTTCACTAACGATTTCAGCATCCAGCATCAATCCTTTCCCGAGTGGATAAGCTTTGTCATCATCTGACTGTTTGTGACAACAGATCAGGTTACAAGGGGAATTGAGAAAGCTCCTTTAGAAGAGGTTACAAGTATTCCTGTTAATGCGCATATACTTACCATTACCTTTTGCAGCCTAGTAATGCCATGCCAAAGTACAGTGTCTCAAAACAACAGCAATTATTGTATTATCTTTTATGGCCTCTGTGGGTCAGGAATTTGGAAAGTGAATGGTTATGTGTTTCTAACACGAATTATGTCAGGTGGTTGTTGCCAGACGTGGCTGGAGTTGGAAAAGCAGGAAATTAGAATAGACGGGGGCTGGCCAGACATCTCTCTCTCTCTCCCTGTGCAGTCTCTCTGCATGGGCTAGTTTGGGTTTCTAATTAGCATGGGGGCCTCAGGGTGGGAGGACTTCTTTACGTGGTGGCTGTGAATTCCAACAAAGTTCCAGCAAATGAAGCAGAAATGGCACCGTCTCTTGTAACGGAGCCCTGGAGGTCACGTGGCTTCACTAACATATTAGCAGGCCAGCCAATAAAGTTGACTCAGTTTCAAGGGAAAGAAAATAGTTCCTACTTCTCCATGGCAAGAGTATAAAAACATTTGCAGACGTATTTTAAAACCATCACATTTTAATGAAGTAAGTGTATATATATTTATATTTACTACTTGTTATCTTCTTTTCAAAAAGGATCTGAGTAGCTGCTCAATGATAAAACAAATGGAACAATGACAAGTAAGACTAAAACAGAAAAACAATAAAAAGGTGAAAGACACAGATGTTCCAGGCACCTGGACAGATTCTTGTTCCTTCCATTAAGGAATATATTCCCTTCCTGTCTGAGAAGATGAAAAAAATGCAGGACTTTGGTGTTTATAGTGTTTATAAACTATAGTTTATAGTGTTAGCAGTTCAGGAAGTTTACAAATTTATCTGGAGTCACTTTTTCCCTTTGACACTGAATTTTAGGAAGGTTTTATTGAATGGGTCCTTTTATTAGAGCCATTGAGAAACAGAATAGTAAATGCTTGGGTTTTGTTGCTCAAAAGAGAGAGAAATGCTCTTTAAGTGAACACTATGATATAATTTCTTGGTGGAAACAGAGAGATAAATACTAATAGTAGCTTTTAACTCATTTCCACAGGGAACTGAGACATGACGGGGTTATGTTGCCTTCTGGAGATCTAAAAGCCTCAGCCTCAGGGTACCCACAGCAATGATTTTTCAACTCTGGCTGCACATTAGAATCATGGGGGTGGTGACACCTTTTAAAAACCTTGATGCCCAAGTTATTCCTCAGATCAATTGGATAAAATCTCTGGGGGGAGAGACACAGCCAATCAGTATTTTGAAAAATTCTCCATAGGATTCCAGTGCATAGTGGGGAAACCATGGCTTTAGAGCTGGGCTGGACAAGCTGTTCCTGAAAATGGTACATAGTAAATATTTCTGATTTCTCAGGCCATATTGGTTTTGTTGCAACTATTGACCTTTGCCTTTGTAGCCGGAAAGCAGCCACAGATAATATGCTTGGGCGTGGGCGTGTCTGTGTTCCATAAGACTTGATTCACAAAAAACAGGTTGTAGATGGATGTGGCCAATGGGATCTAGTTTGCTGCCTCTGATGTAGAGCATGGTTAGTTCACAGCTCTCTTCAGTGGCCTCATCCTTGTCAGTAGGACCCCAGTTGTGTGGATGGGAAAGAAAGGAATTCTTCTATAGTGGCTGACACAGGGGCAATTTAAGTGGTAGTTTGATTTAATCTTTAGTATCTCTTTTTATTTATTTTTTATTTTTTAATTTTTAAAAAATTTTATTTATTTATTTGAGAGAGAGAATGAGAGAGAAAGCACGAGTGGGGAGAGGGAAAAGTAGACTCCATGCTGAGCAAGGAGCCCGAAGCAGGCTTGATTTCAGGGCCCTGGGATCATGATCTGAGCCCAAGGCAGATGCCTAACTGACTGAGCCACCCAGGCGTTTCCTTTAGTATCTCTTTTTAAAAAGGAAAGGATACAAGTTTTATGTATTTGTTTGCCTGGGTACTCCTTTCCCCCCTTCTAGGTCACACATAACTCTCCTGTCCTAGGACACAGATCTTTGGAGCTAGGAGTGACCTTAGAGATGGTTCCCTCCCCACTCTCTCCATCAGGGTGAGGTCGCCCACCTTGCCAGGGCTGGCACTGGGAGGGCGGGACCAGTGCCTAGGCCCTGGCATCTGGTCTAGAGGCTCAAGTCACTTTCCCCTCTGCCACGCATTTGTACTCAACTCCCTTTCCAACTTCTAACACTAACGTGCCCACTGAGCTCCTACCCTTCTGCCTGTTTATAACACTCAATGCCATGAATCTTGGACACAGGCATGGCCTTGATTTGTTTCCAGGTCATTGTAAATTATTTGAGGATGGGGTCATGTGTTGTTCTGTATTCTCCAACCCTGCCTTCCACTAACTATGTCGCCTCTCATTTCTCCCTGTCAGTGCCACCTCCTCCACACCCAAAGTCCCAGAGTTTCCTCTTCCTCTCCAAGTCCCTTAACTTCCCTGCTTGCTAAGGCTGGACAATCTTCCCTGCCTTCAACCTTCTCTCAGACCCCTTCCACTGGGACTCAGAGGACCCCATGCTTTCCTGGCCCTGTGCATAAGCCTCTCTATGGTCTTTTGAGCATCTTTTAAAAGACAGTCCACACTGTGTTATTGCCAGTGCTGGCTTGATCCTGGGCTTGTTCCATCTGTGTAATCTTTGGTGTAATCTCATCTGCTCTCATGATTTGGGATTCCAAAAATACTCACACAGCTCCCTTATCTCTGCCTGGTGTTACTACAGTTGCCCACTAGCTAGAAGAGTCAATTTAAAATTCCTGCCGAATGTCAAAGAACATAGAGAAAGAGTGACTTGTTCACATTTTGACTATACTTACTAAGCAATTATATGCTGCTTTATCAGCCTTCTTTGCCTTCATAAATTTTTCCTTTTAATTATTTCATGTGGATAAATTTCCAGTTGTATAAAGTTTAGGAATGATTAAATGAAAAGGTATGGAAATTTTAGGGATCTTGATTTCTTTTGGTCTTCATTATTTACTGGGTTCAGTGTCTAGATAATTTGATTCTGATATGATTCTTATGAGGTAAGTACGGTGCATATGCCTATATAAAAAGGTTACTTAAAATAAGCATATATCATATCTCACCTCTGACACCAGTTTTAGCATTAAAATAATGATTTTCTGCCGTGGTAGGATTTTGGTAAAATTGGTAGTGATGTAAATTGAAAGACCTCTTTTAGAAAGCAGTTTGGCAACATCGAAGGAGTGTTTTTACAATAAAAATACAAGGTGAATCATACTGTTTGATGTACTTAAAATGTTCAAAAACAGAAAATACAGTTATTTGGTTGCAAGGATAGGGAAGTAGGGTGTGGGGCTTTTGTAGCCCAGGGCAAGTTCAAACATAATATTTAGATTTTCTTTGTGTTTGAGGTGGGGCCACTTGAACTCTAGGAGTAAGGTGAGAAGCTTTTAATTTAACTCTGAGGTTTTTTTCTTAATTATACAAGGTTTTTTTTTTTTATTAGATGAATGGTTCTCTTTACCAATGTTCTAATTATTACATATTCCCACCAGAACTTTCCAGTGGAAAATAATGAGAAGGGAAGGGCAAAACTATGTGACTAGCAGGGATGAGGGCTCCTCCATTGTCTCTGTGCTCAGGGTAACTGGTCACCAGTCTAGCTAATAAAGTTTTCCTCTCAGAGAAGCAGGAAATGAAAAGGCAGACCATGATGGAAGCATGGATAGTGTGGTGAGTCATCTTTGAGGCCTACCCATTGCCTCATGGTACTAAGGGTTTTAGACTTTTACACAAAACCACCTGAGTTAAGACAACAGTGTCGTTTTAAAATTTTAAACCATGAAGTCTATTTTTATTACCTTGACAGAGCAAGGACTGGAAATATCTCATAATTCCCAGCTCTGTGCTTATCTCTTCTCTCGATCTCCTGATCATATGGATAAATGTTTTGAGACTCAGCAGTTAGGCCTCAAGAAAATCTAACCAGTTGTGTATTTTTTTCCCCATAATCCAGTTTCTTGCCTTTGGTACTGTTGATATTTTGGGCTGGACAATTCTTTGTCCCATACCATGTTTTGTGGCAGCCAGGTCTCTACCCACTAGTTGCTTAGGGGACCCTCAACCCTCACCTAGTTGTGATACTCACACACTGCTAGATGTTCTGATTGACACCCATGGCCATAATCTAAGGTACTGACATCTACCAAGTTGCAACTTCCTGAACAGTCCACATAATGCTTAAGAATGAACTATTTTCCAGACCCAAAACTAAGGCCATCAGTCTGACAAAAGACATTCCCCCTGCAGCCCCGTCCCCACAATTTGCATATTCATATTTATAAAACATGCTCTAAGTTATACATGGTATGAAATTAAAATCATTTTTGGTTACATACACCATACAGATCACCTTTAACAAAATTATTGACTTAAAATCTAGTCGTTTGGGAAAATCTAGGATCTATAGGATCTATAGGTTATAGGACTTCTCTTGCAAAATGGAACTTAACAATTGTTGGCAAGTGTGAGTTGTCTTTTTATCTTATTTCACCCTGGACAGGCCCAGCTGGGGAGGTGTGTTCATAAAACACGGAGGGAAGCAGAGATTTGGTGAAATGTTTACTTGATTTGAAACAAGTGGGCCAGAAAATACTGAGTTTTAAAACACTTCCTGATTCAAGTATTGTTCAGACTGACTTTCTACACTAATCAAATTGTTTTAAGCATTCATTGCACTCAGTATTGTATCACAACTGGAGTGTCTGATAAATTATTCTCTCCCAGTTGTTTATGAATCCAAGCATATGTGTTACAAAACTGAATTTTATCTGACAATTTCCATATTTCTTTCCCCTGTGAATGATAATGTTGATGGAACCGTAGAAGCAACACCAACAATGAAATTAAATAATTTCAAGGTTTCTTGCTTAGGAAATCTAAGGCATTATCAGAAAATGCCCCAGGAGGCAAAGCAGAGAGCACCCAAACGGTTCATACAAATCTTGATTGTTCAATAGTGGTTAAAAGCCAGTCAAATCACATTTATTTCTCCTTAGAATCAGAAATGGATCTGCAAAAATAATCTGCAAATAAATCTTCATGGCCTCTCCATATATAAATGCATGAGTGAACTTCTTCATTTGCATTTTTTGAGCTTTCCCACACATACAAATACCTACAATATCCCGCGATGCTGTTCTGCTGATTTGGAAAAGCTGCTTGGTGGTTTCCCCTCTGGCGTTTTGAATAAGCACCAGCTGAAGGTGCTAAATAATTCTCAAGTCAGTGCAAGTTAATATTTCTGCCCAGTTCCTAATAAAATACAGCTGAAGTCTCAACCAGGAGATGTTATCTATCATCTGACATGCACTTGACTGTGATAATGAAATGCTGCCTGCCTCATTCCTAAGGGTTGAAGTTGAGATCCCTGCAGAATAATTTTGGCAGTCTGGTTTCCCAACTTTTTTTTTTTTTTTATTGCATATGAATTAAGCATTGTTTTGTCCACTGATATGCGTTAAAGGCTTGATAGAGTTGAGGTGGACTTGGTAACTTGGTGATTACATATTTATCATCTTAATAGTTTGCTTTCCCTGCCATTTCCTCCTCGCCCTTCCTTCCCACCCACAACTTGAGATTTGATGCCCAGTGTCTGTCCTGAGCTTCCTGAGCCTCACATCTGGATTGGAATCACCTTTAATTATATCCTCGAGGAGCCCGGTGTTCTCTGCAGAATTCTCCTACAGAGTTCCTTAGTTACCTAAGAGACCAGCCCATTAATTTCTCTGTTGATTTTAATTTCTGTGGAGTATCAAATCTTTGGCAAAATATAAAATTTCACTGAGAGATTAAGTCAGGAAGACAAAGAAAGGGGCATTTCAGTTCGGAAATAATTTATGTAAAAACATAAATCACTGTAAGCAATGAGGACATCTGGTCCTCTGACCCAGCATGTTCTAAGTCCAGCTACACAAAATGATATATGCCCAGACCCCTTTTCCCCCCACCGCCACTCCCTGCAAATTTAATGAGACCTCCTGCACCTTTTGATTAGTTTCCTGTTAGACTTTTCTGGAATGAAGATGAATTTGGTGTAAGGATTCACTACCTTTGTTTCCCTGAGGACTTTCTTCAATTCAGGGTGGCAAAGTAAAGAATGTTCCAGAGAAATAAACTGCTGGATCCATTTTTGAGAGGCTGCATATAGAGACAGAAAGGGCTTCTTTTATGAAGACCGTGGAGGCCTCTCCCCGCCTCTAATTTATGGCTCATAGACCTTCCTAACATATGAGCTCCAGTTGGCTAAGGGAAACCTGGCATTGTTCTCAACACACCCACTTGAATGGTTTCCTCCAGTGTTGCATACAGTAGGTATAAAATACGTGTCAAATAAGCAATCTGGCATTTAAACTTAAATTGCTTTGTGAAAGCTCTTTGTGCTACTGACTTTACTGCTGCTTTATTCTTTTCCTAGTTTAAGATAAGAGAGTACTTCAGGCAGATCATCGCAAGGATGTCCATCCTGAGGACACTGACAGGGTCATTCCCTCAACTTCTCATGTTCAGGGGTGCACTAGGGCCCCTGGACATGAGGTAACGCGGGACCTGGGGTGAGGGGGAGATTTTTCAGTCTGTTAAAGAATTCTCTGTACTCTTCTAGAGCACACATTTTTAAGAGGGGTGAATTTGTTTTGTGGGGGGAATCAAAAACCTTTAGACATTATATTAGACATTATAGTTTGTGGCCTTCCAAAGCTCAATCCAAACGTATAAAACCATAGTCCTCAGTACTTAGATTCTCTCATTAGGGAGAAATTTAATTTAATTTGAAATTAAAATACATTCATTTCAATTAATTTTAAATGAAAAAATTTTGTTTTCTTTAGGGGAGGACATTATTGGGAGGAAAAATGCAAGAAATACTGGTGCATACACCTCTGTAGCTTTGGAGTCTGGCCCTGAGAAGCAGATGTGTATTGTTTAGCTATTTCCCTCAGATAAAACCAATACTTTAAAAATGTCCCCCCCCCCACCCCCTGTGGCTCTTCATAAGATAAAACCCCAGGAAAGGATTGGAAAAGGACCTTCCACCGGTGCTGGAGACACCAAAGTCTGAGTTGAAGGGATTAGTCAAGGTCTGCTAACACAACTAGCCACGAGCCTTCACTCTAACTCCCCACCATTTTCCCCCAATACTCCCTATCTCCCATGTGGCAGGTTCCTCCAGATGGCTAGTGAGGGGTGGGCCTTGTAAAAGTCAACACGTCCTAATTTGGGCCAGCTGCATATTTCCTGTATTTTCTTTTCCTTCAGAAATGTTTATGATTCCTTCCAGGCAGAAAGTTTCTGCAGGCACCTGCCTCTTTCCTGGGCATGGCTTGCAAGGAGTTATCAGACCTTGATTTAGGAGAATACGTGAAAATTACTCTAGTAACCCCTGGGGGCCCATCGTAATCTCCACCCATGTACTCATTTCTGCTGGACACCCACACCCAATGATATCTGAGTCAGGACTCACTTGGACATCTCATCTGAGTCCCTCAGCAAGAGGGTGAGGCTCCTGGGTCATCTCTCCTCTTTAGAAACACTACGAAATCATTGGATAAAATATCTCTAGTGACTTACCCAAGATCATGCAGCTAATAAATACTAGAGTCAGGACAGCTCTCATTCCAACACACACTGGAATGTTAGTTCTTTGAGGGTGGGAACTGCACTTGTGGCTCACTGTCCGGGCCTAACACGGGGCCTGGCACACAATAGGAATTCAAGCAATGTTTGTTAAAGGAATACATTTTTCCAAGCCTGGGGCTATCCCATCCATCAGTGCAGTGCAGGAAAGTCCCCTAAGCGTGGGGGCCGTTCATCTGCTTCAAGACCAGTATTACATTGTGATAGTTATCTCCTCCGTTTTAAAAGATGAGGTGGTTTTTTTTGTTTTTTGTTTTTTTTTTAAGTGCATAGCTTGCCCAAACATCTAAGAAGTTTGACATGGAGTTCAAGGTGAGCTTATTGTCCTGGGTTGTGTTCCAGTTCCAATTCATTACATGAAGTTGGTGTTAAACGGTAAGATGTTCTTGTTGTTCACATCTCTTGTATTAGGAGACCCACACTGTACACACAGGTGAGGATACTCATTTCTGTTTTCAAGAAAGTTTACACGTAACGCAAATGGATGAAAGAAGAAAATGCATGCATTTGAGAGATAGAAAATACACAATAAAAGTGTTTACTTTTATTGAGAAGTTGTTTATTGAGTTATTTATTGAGAAGAAGTTATATTGAATCGTCACAGATTGGTACACAAACAGAAACTAGCTTTCCCCTGCGTTAGCTTTTGGTAAGGAAAGGTGTTCTGGTGGGTTCCGTAGGTATGGGGTGAATATATTTCTGATTGAAGAAAATTGCATTTATTCAGTCCATTATGGGGTAGCAGCTTTTATTATGTTTTAGTGCTGTGTTAGGCAATGGGAAAGATGAAAATGAATTGAGATAAAAACATCTTGTCTTTGAAAAGATTATACCAGATTAAGATAGGTAAAACATAACTAATTAAGGTCGGAAGTGAGAAGTGTAAAAAGCTATGAAGTGTTTGGAGCAGGGAAGGATTATTTCCTGTTTTGTGAGGTAGGAAGGAGTGTGCAGGATGAGATAGAGGAGGAGGCAGTGTTTAAGTTGGGTCTAAAATTAAGGAATAATCTGGATTACAGATATTAAATACAGGAAAGAAAGAGAAATCCGGGCAGAGAACATGACCAGTGTCATGGATGCAGAAAAGTGAAGGCATGTGCAAGGGGACAAAGCATAATTTAGTGGGGTCTAGAACATGTGGTACTTGGTTCTCAGAAACTAAACTTAGAAAGGTTCAGAAAGCTGTGGGGGCCTACAGGCTTTATCAATGAGCTGTTGTCATTCTGGAGTCTTGTTGAATTTGTTTTCCCCCATTCTTTTGAAATTAGGCATGGCCAGGAAACTTTTTTTTTTTCCCTCCAGGTTTGGTGCAATATAACTGACATATAACATTACTTAAGTTGGCATGCAATGCAAGGATTTGATACGCACATGTATTGCAAAATGTTTATCACAATAAGGTTAGTTAACACATCCTTCACCTCACATGATTACCATTTTGTTGATGTTTTTGTTATGGTGAGGACACGAAAGCTCTACTTTCATAGCCATTTTCAAGTACACTACAATAGTTACACTATTGTTAACTATAGTCTTCGTGCTGTACCTTATGTTCTTGGAACGTACTTATCTTATAACTAAAAGTTTGTACCCTTTGACCAATATCTCACCATTTGCCCCAGGAACCACCATTCTAATATTCCTGTGGATTCAGCTTTTTTAGATTTCATTATAAGTGAGATCAAGCAGTGTTCGTCTTTCTCTGTTGGACTTATTTCACTTAGCATAATGCACTAAATGTCCTTCCATGGTGTTGCAGATAGCAGGATTTCCTTCTTTTTTATGGCTGAATAATATTCCATTGTATGTAAATACCACATTTTTCTTTATCCATTTATCCCCTGATGGACAATTAAGTTGTTTCCATGCCTTTAAAAATATTTTATTTATTTATTTGTCAGAGAGAGAGAGAGAGAGAGAGAGAGACTATAAGCAAGGGGAGTGGCAGGCAGAGGGAGAAGCAGGCTCTCTGCTGGGATCCTCTCTGGGATCATGACCTGAGCCACCCAGGTGTCCATTTCCATGTCTTGACTATTATAAATAATGCTTCAGTGAACATAGGAGTGAATATATCTCTTCAAGATAGTGAGTTTATTTCTTTTCGATTTATACCTAGAAGCGGGAGTGCTGAATTGTATGGTAGTTCTATTTTTACTATTTTGAGCAACCCCCATACTGTTTTCCAGTGGCTGCACAACTTACATTCCCACCACAGTGCACAAGTGTTCCCTTTTCTCCACAGCCTTGAAAGCATTCATTATCTCTTGTTTTTTGGGTAATAGACATTCTGAGAGGTAAGAGGCAATATTTCATTCTGGTTTGATGTACATTTCCCTGATTATTAGTGATGTTGAGCACCTTTTCATGTACTTGTTGGCCATTTGTATGTCTTCTTTGGAAAAATGTCTGATCAGGTCCTCTGCCCACTTTTCAGTCAGATTGGTTGTTTTTTTGTTTGTTTGTTTGTTTTGCTATTGAGTTGTAGGAGTTCCTTATGTATTTTGGTTATTGACCCCTTATCAGATATACAGTTTGCAAATGTTTTCTCCTATTCTGTAGGGTATCTTCTCCTTTTGTTGATTGTTCCTTTTGCTATGTAGAAGCTTTTCAGTTTAATGTCATCCCACTTTGCTTTTGTTGCTTATTTTGGTGCCATATCTAAAAAATCACCAAGACTGATGTCAAGGAACATTTTCTCTATGTTTTTCTTCTGGAGTCTTATGGTTTTATGTCTTGCATTTAAGCCCTTAATCCATTTTGAGTTAATATTTGTGAGTGGCTTAAATAACAGTCTTTAATGTCATTCTTCTGTTTTTGGATATGCAGTTTTCCCAACACCATTTATTGAAGAGACTATTTTTTCCACATTTATTTCTTTGGCTTCCTTGTCAAACATTAGTTGACCATAAATGTATGAGTTTTTTTCAGGGTTCTCTACTCTGTCCCATTCATCTAAGCATCTGTTTTTATGCCAGCACACACTGTTTTGATTACTATAGCTTTTTAATAAAATTTGATTTATTTGTTCTCAAGATTGTTTTGCCTTGGCTATTTGGGATCTTTGGTGGTTCCAAATAAATTTTAGGATTTTTTTAAATTTCTGTGAAAAATGTGGCCACATAATCTTGATTTAAATTCTCATAAAAGCAGACTATGAGATAAAGCCTTAAATGTAGCATAGAATATTTGTGAAGCGATCTTATGGAACAAAAATGAGGGAAGTGGGAAAGTGACCCAGGAATGAGGGAAAACTATGGGCAACTAATATTCAGTCCTGTTGAGGGCACTCAGATATTATGAGGATTGTGTCATAAAAGGATAGGAATCCTAGGGCATATATCACAGTTCTTATCCTCCAATTTGTTGAAGGTTACCCAGTGGGATTAACATCCTTGTCTTTCTGGATCGTCTTCATGTATGGAACAAGCTCTGGTGTTGGTGAAAGCCTTTGAGAATTAAAAAAAAAAAAAAAAGAGAGAGAGAGAGAGAGAGAAACAGGCATTTGCATTGGGAAGCTGTCAGCTTGCTGGGAATTGCCTATAGTTCCAGATGAGCTCAAGAGACTGAGGATTATGGGGCAGGGCCTCAAGAGTATGTGCTAAGTACATGTCTTACTTTGGTCAGCAGAAGATGAACAAAAGTGTTGTCCCTTCTAGGTGGCAATTTAAGAAAGAGCTCATGTTTTCCATATTCCTTTCCCCTGCCAGACCAAAAATAAGGGTTTAAATGGTTCAAATGATGGGGGCTCCCTCAGCTTGGGTTCTGCCTTAAAAAGATGTGGGGCAGAACTAGAAGCTGGCTCACAGTGTACATATATACAGCATGAGTGAGAAATAAACTTGTTTCTTATAAGCACCTAAAATGTACTTTAATTTTTTTTTCTGGTCTAGCTTCTATCACCCCCTCTCTACAATAAATAAGGCACCTAAAACAACTATTACTAGTTGTTAAGGGTTATTACTATTACTAATATTATTATTACTGTTACTATGTGTTAAAGGTTATTACTACTTGTAAGTGTTATTACCCTTACAAGGGTTATTACTAATTCAACATAACCTAGCTTACCCTGACTGACTGATATATATTCATTTCCAAACTGGTTTGTTATGTGATGGTCAATTATGGTAACCAAGAATTAATTTTAATACCCCAAAGTCCAGGGCACAAATAAGATAGAAGTGTAATTCTCTGTAATGTCCAGTTGAAGATGGGCCATACAGGATGGCTGGGGTTCTACACTAGCTCATCTGGGAATCCAGGTTCTTTTTATCTTCTTTCTCTACCACTACCCTAGGATAGGGGTCAGCACACTTACTCTGTAAAGGGCCAGATCATAGGTATTTTAGGTTTTGCAAGCCATATGCTTTATTTGTTACAACTATTCAAGTCCGCTGTAGAGTAAAAGCAGGTGTAGATCATATGTAAATGAATGGGCTTGGCTGTGTTTCAATAAAGCCTTATTTGCAAACACAGGCAATGGCCCTTGATTTAGGCTTTAAATACAGTCCCTGTGTTCAATTTGGTAGCGCAAATACTAAAACAGAAATAATTCAGAGAAGGTTAGTATGGTCCTTATGCAAGGACAAAGAGTTCATGAAGTGCATTGGTCTTCAAACCAACCATGCATAAAGCTATAGAGTAGTTCTGCCTGGGAAAGATGCTGATTTCTTGGCTGAGTCCAACAAGGGCGCTACATTTGGGTGTCATCTCTGTGTTTAAGGCTGTGAACCGCCTTTTTTAGGCTCTGAAATTAAACTCTAAACATAAGTAAAGTAGCTATGCTCCTGAGAACTGACTTTTTCTAAGCAAACAAACAAGAGTGGTATGCAATCCATTTTTTAGTAACACAGGAAGCCTGGATATTTGTGTTCTTCAGTCCATGTATTCTCTCCCCATAGGGAAGCAGCATGGGAAGAAAACTCATAATTAGGAGTGAACATTAAGAACTTGAAATTAGAACTGGAAAGGAAGCTGAATGTTCTAGTAGCTGGTGATAACCTGATGTGTCTATTTCCTCCTTGGACTGCATTTCTCTGCTACTTCTTTGTCTAGCTTCTATCACCCCCTCTCTATAATAAATAAAGCTTCAGTTTTGGTAGCCAATTTGTCTAAGGTAATAGATAATGATGCACACCTATGTTCTGATCTGTTATATGATTTTAGTCTTGGGGACTTCCTCATTTTTCCCCCATGTGTTAGCAATATATCATTTTGTATTTGTTACTGAGAAGTTAGATGTAAAATGTCAAACTGTAAATAAGAAGATATAGGTGAATGTGTGGTATTTAAGTAGGAAAGGACTTCTAAAGTTTAAATGTAACAGAAACATTTAGAAAGGAAAATTATAGACTTATTAGCTCAATCTAATGAGTAGAAAATAGATTATTATTTTAAAAGAAAAGCTCATCCATACTAGCAACATGCATAACATTAAAATGCAAGCCAAACACATAAAGAAATTGGAACAGGTGTTAAGTAGAATCATTAAGAAATTCTAAAATAGCCTTAATATATAAATATCTCCAGTGAGCAAATAAGAAAATAGCAGGACTTCCTGTAGATGACTGGAGAAAGGACATGCCCAAGCAACTCATGGAACAGGATATTAATAGCTATTAAATATATAAGAGGATATTCAATGTCTAGAAAAATAAAGGCAAATTTTGGCCATTGTGAGAGTTGGGCCGTGCTCACCAAATGTTCCATATCCTCCATGACATTTTCAAGCTCCTTTTCAGTTAGGCTGGGTCTTATGACTAGTTTTGGTCAGTGCACTCTGAGCAGATATGATATTGATCACTGGGCCAAGGTAATTAAGAACCAGTGTGCCTTCCTGCAGCCAATTTAGAGACCATCTGTTCTAGATGCTGCAGCTGGAAGGTAGAGGGTTTATGTGAACATGAGATAAACTTTTATCGTGTTAGGCCATTGAAGTTTTGGCAAAAGCTTGGTGTGTTTTAGAAACAGAAAGAAAGCCAATCGAGTTGGCCTGTGGGGGACTAGGAAGAAAGTGGTAGGAGGCTACGTTGGAGAGGGAGGCAAACCTCAGTCAGGGAGGACTATGTAGACAATAGTGGAGAGTTTAAATTTTTGTTTTAGTTCAACAGGAAGTGTATCAAGATACAATGGTATATCAGGAATATGCCCCCAAGAACCTGAAAATTGTTTCTTCTTTCTTATCCACAAATATACAGAGTCTATTCTGAAGATTCCAAGAAAAAATTCTGAAAAGTAGTTAAAGATTTATATGTAATAATATGTTTTTCTTAAATTATAAAAGCAAAAAGTCAAAAAACCCTAAATATGTAAAAATGCAGGAAATGATTGAAATCTTATATTGTTATTCCTAAATAGATCTTCTCCTAAAGGATTTAAAAAATAGGAATTCTTATGTTGCATTTCCAATAGCAACACAATTTGAAATAAAGAGAATGTAGGAGATCTTTAATGAAGGATGTAAAGGATAACCTGAATAGATGAAGGGAAATACTAAGCTGCTATATGCAAGAGTTTAAAATTATAAAAATGTAGTTTCTTATTTAATAATAATAAAATTCCAATTAAATGCCCTAGAAGATTTTAATTAAACTTTACAAACCTGAGTCTGAAGTTCATTGAGAGGAAAAAATGTCTGAGGAAACTAAAAATAGTTTGAAAAAAGAACAATGTGGGCTCCTGCACAGTTGTGAACATTGGGTCAATGGAAAGAGTAGGAATTTAAAAAGACACCCATATTTATTTTATTTTATTTTATTTTTTAAAGATTTAATTAATTTATTTATTTGAGAGAGAGAGAGAGAGAGAGAGAGTATGAGTGGGGATGTGGATAGAGGGAAAGGGAGAAGCAGACTCTCTGCTGAGCAGGGAGCCTGACACAGGACTCCATTCCAGGACGCTGGGATCATGACCTGAGCCAAAGACAGACACTTAACCAACTGAACCACCCAGGTGCCCAAAGAGACTCATGTTTATATGAAAACTTAGTGTTTGATAAAGCCAGAGTCTCAAAATAATGGGGAAAAAACAAACTATACAATAAATGGGTGTGGGAAAATTGAATATCCATTCACATTAAAAAAAAACAAACAACTCTGCCACACAAAGAGTACTCAGAAAAACATTCTGTGTGAAATAAAGAGCTGAACCTTTTTACTAACAACCCACTATAAAAGCAGTAGGGAAAATGTAGGTATAAAAAGCAACCAGTTAAACATAGTATTACCATCTGAGCCAGAAATCCCACTTCTAGGCATATACTCCCCAAATTGAAAACAGGACGCAGTAAAAGGTAGAAATAACCCAAATGTCCGTCAAGAGATGATTGGATAAACAAAATGTGGTGTGGCCCAATATTTTTCAGCCTGAAAATGGAGGGAGATTCTGACACATGCTATGACATGGATGAACCTTGAAGACATTAGTGCTAAGTGAAGCAAACCAGTCACAAAAGACAACTATTGTAGGATTCCCCTTATATAAGGCATCTAGAATAGTCAAATTTATTGAGACATGGAGTAGCATGGTGGTTACCAGGGGCTGAAGGAGGAAAGAGGAATGGGCACTTGTTTAATGAGTATAGAGGTTCAGGTTGTGATGATGAGAAAGTTCCAGAAATGGATAGTGTTGATGGCTGCACAGCACTGTGCATGTGCTTACTGTCACTGAATTGTAACCCTTAAAATGGTAAAGATGGTAAATTTTATATGTATAATTCACCACCATAAAATGGTAAAAAAAATATTTAAGGAAGTACACTAGAGAAAAAGCAACCATGAAGGACTGAGCTGTATGTCAGAGACAAACACTATTTCATAGTATAGGAGGAATTTGAGAGAGAGAAGTTCCTGGATCATTGAGAATGAGTACAAGCTAACAATGTATAGAAGTTGAAATTGACAATGTAAAAGCATAATTCAGAAAAAGAAAAAAGCTGAAAAAAGGAGGAAGTTTTCAAAAAATAGAGTGCTTACGTTTTTATATATGGAAAACAAAAGAGAATAGATTTCTATTGAACATGATGCATGTAAGATTTGCATAGAGGAGCCACAAATTCTTATTTAATGAGGATTTAATTATTGGTCCAAAAAGTAAAAGAAAATGAGTCAGAAAATTATTCTAATTAAAGTCATAACTTGAACAGACCCAAAGAAATTCCTACAACTTCATATTCTTCCCTGAATGAAGATTTAATTACGATCATGAAATGTCAGTGGCACACAAAAAGGCTCACAGGCAGTTACTAGACTGGAACAAAGAGGCTGAATAAACAGCAAACAATTGATAGTATTCTGCAAAGACAAGCAAATGTGGAACATTGACAGAGATAGAGAATATGAGCATGATGTTCTTGAAAACAAAGCATAACAGGGATTTTGTAGTACAATATTTACCGAAAAAAGATTTTCTAAGTTCAGTAGAAGTAATTTAATGCTAGAATGGCTAGACGTTAAGATGGAAAAGAAATTGTGAAACAAACTTTCACTATTTAGAATGGAGAATTTAATATATCATTATTGATTTGATAGGTAATTAAGTAGAATAAAATACCATATCAAAATTAAAAAAAACCACCATATTGCTTAGTTTAGTCAGATGGCAGCAGGGACCAAAGTTGTGTTGAACAACTAAAATTTATTGTATATGTTGTTGAACCAGAGATGTCTCAAAACAAGGAGGTTGAAATGAGTATTTCATTGATTTTTATACCTGTTGCAAAGAGTACATTTTTTTAACTTAACCAAAGAACTGAAAAATCTTTAGACATTTGGCATTAATTTAAAAGACAGAGGAAGGCAGCCCAGGGCAATGGTGCTGACATGGCTGGTGAAGAAAAAGTCTGCACAAGCCCAGACTTTTGTCTGAAATATCCAGAGCCTGCCTTTGTGCCTAACTAAATTTTAATTGTATAGTTAGAATTTGTTACTAGGAGATGTGGCTTCAACTATGCCAATTACAATCACATTTGGGGGGAACAATTCGGAGATTAAGCATGATAATCTCTGGATTATCTCTGTGTAAAATGGTGTAAAATTGGCATATCTTGAAGAGAGTCATATCAAATTTAATCTTGCAACCGCTCTCAGATAACATGATTGGGAAATGTTAATTTAGATATGACTCAATATCCTTTAGAAAAGATAGAGCAGCACAAAGCTCTCAAATAGAGTGAATTATGGACTTTGGTAGAAAAAGAAATGAACATCAAATTTGTATTCTCATCGATTTTTAGTATTTAGAACTGATGTTTCCAAAATGTTATAAGAAACCCCAAAAGATCAAGTTATTTACTCATATTAAAAAGGGCTAAAAATAGTTTAAAAACTTCTAGAGAAAACAGTTTTTCTAAATCAAGATGATATGAGAAATATGCAATATAATATTGTAACAAATATAAGGAAATTAAAATAAGTAAACAAAAATATTTCAATGACTGCGAGACAAGATTTATGTGTCAAATAATTTTGAAACTACGGCAGACACTAATTACTGAGCATTATAGATGAGGCAGAGCTATAAATGAAGATAGGTAAGAAAAAATTGAGTAACATATTATTGTAATCATATTTTTGGTTTTATGAAATCTGAGCGTTGATAAATTTTAGTAGAACTTAAATATAATATGGATGTAGCTATTCCTTAAAAACATGAAAATCGTAAGTGAATTTAAGCCTTTTTTTTTTTGCTGTGGAAACAGATCAGAAAAGTGGCCAAGTATGCCACTTTTGGCATCAGGATTATTTCAAGCTGAAAGCAATTAAGAAGAAGCAAACTCAGAAAAGGCCCTTGCCCTTCCCCATCTGCCTAAAAGCAGGACATAAATTGGTGGTTCCCTCTCTCCTCTCCTGCCCCAGACAGAGAAAAACCCTTATCAATGGAGACAGAAAGTCGGCACCCGAGACAGAGCTGCACAAACAGACCTTACCCAAGTAACCCCGTCTTCCATTAGTTTCCGCCACATATTTACTTTCCCACAACCACCTGTAGAAGTTCAAAACCCTTTTCCTTTGTCTGGTCACCTCACAATTTCTCACCCTCTGTTCAAAGGGCACATAATTATGCTCCCTTCTCTTTCTTCCTGAGTTTAACTGCTGCTTTGGTCTGCTCTTACTTTCTATGAAACTCTCTGTGCATATAAAGATGAAAACATCAAATAAAACCTGTATGGGGGCACCTGGGTGGTGCAGTCACTTGAGCATCTAACTCTTGGTTTCAGCTCAGGTCTGATCTCAGGTTGGTTGGATCAAGCCCTGCATCGGGCTCCTGGCTCAGCCAGAGTCTTTTTGAGTTTCTCTCTCCCTCTGCCCCTCCCCCTGCCCAATCAATCAATCAATCAATCTTGAAAAAAATCTGTGTGTCTTTTCTCCTGTTAAACAGCCTTTCAGCAGTCGAGTTTGAAGGTCCCAGCCGCAGAACCTAAGAGGGTCGGGAAAAGTTTTTTCTTCCCTACACTATGTGGTGGTTTTGCCAGTGATTAAAATATTGTCTCTTGGCTCCAACCTACTCTTTGGTATTTGGCTTTGTGATGCTGGAGCTGGAACGCTTCAAACCACTTTTCTGCTTCTGCAGTGGTTCTGGTTGTCTTCACCATTGTCAGAGACTGTCAGAGGGAGGTGGGAAGGCTCTGGGAGAGAGACAGGACTTGCTTCTGGCTGTTTGCTTCCTCTTGCGATGAAAGGTACTCCAGGCTTCTCCACCCAGGCAGCAGCACTTCCTCCCAGCCGAGGCCAGTGTGCAGTTAACACCTGGTGGAGAACCAGGCTTCTGATGCCCCATTTCTGATATACCAGCACTGTTCAAATACGTGGTATGATTTTCGCTATGATTTAGCAGCTATGGCTGCTTTCTGCCTGATAAGGAAAAGTATTGAAACAATTCTGAAAAATTATCTTTCATATTTGATTGGCAGGTGGTCTGTGTCTAGGCAGCTTGTTTAGGAAACCTGTCTTCTAGGGAGAGGAATAGTTGAGGTGCTGGAGACACTAGCATCACACGCTGCAAGCCAGAGTCAGAAGACCCAATTCACAGAGCTGTTTGTGTGAATTTAGCACAAGAACCAATACTGGCGTAGCTGTTCCTGCTGCGTTCCTTGTGGTCTTGCAGGGATATTGCAGATCTGTTTCTCTCCCTCTCCCTCTAGCCTTGATGCTAGGAGCCCTTCCCAGACAGACTGGCCCACGGCTCAGCCCCAATGTCCTAAGATTGATCCCCCTTCCCATGGCTCTCCTTGCTCTTGGAATCTGTGGACACTGAGCTGCTTTGGCTTCTGGTATTGTTTTAATTTCTGCAGTAGCTTTCTGACCTGCATTTTTTAGATGTGTACTTCCTCGCCAGTCTGATCTTCATGCTTATTACTTTGTGGGAATTCTTTCATAACCTTTTGATGTTATGCCTTTTGGTTTTCTAGCTCTACATGTGTTTATTCTTTTCAAGTAGTATATTTCTCCCATTTCAAGGGATTTTGAATTAGAGTGGTGTTCTTAGTTCAATATTTTAACCCAATCTTTTTTGTACTTCTTTGTAATTGTTTTTTCCCCAAAGTGTCTATAAATGGTTTTCCTTCTATAATCAGAAGAAAAGGTAGATTCTCCCAAAGATTATGTTACTTTCCTTGTAAACTATTAATCCCTCAGGGATATAAAGTTTTAGTTACTTCAGAAGAAAATGTAACTATTATAATTCATGAAATCTCCAGGGGCAACACATTACAACTTAACTTCTTATATGGTGTTTTGTTTATTTTTATAAGTGCACAGATAAATAATGTAAGAAAATGAAATGGCAGTTATGATCACTGTATCAGTGGAAATA
The DNA here is from genome assembly GCA_004024625.1 of Mellivora capensis. Lineage (NCBI taxonomy): Eukaryota > Metazoa > Chordata > Mammalia > Carnivora > Mustelidae > Mellivora > Mellivora capensis. The sequence goes on from PISX010008446.1 coordinate 49,574, forward strand.
CTCTGAAAGTCATTTGAATCAATTCAAGGCTGACAGGAACTTATTGTACACTTAAAAATTTACTTATCTAGTTATCTTTTAATATTTTGGCTCAGATTCTCCAGAGATTTTCTGAAACTAAATTAAAATAACATCTATCTGAAATAAACTGAACATGAATGAGATGTTTGCAAATGTAACATGTACATATCACAAGTATTCTTGAATACAACATGTAGATATTATGTGGATATTCATGATTCCTCAAGCACAAGTGCTCAAGAGGTAACTGAGCCTCATTACTTTGACAATGCTTACTGAATGCCTACTGCATGTCAGTATGCTAATGCTGGGAGGACAATGGACAAAGTAGATATGGTCTCTAGTCCCCATGGAACTTTTACTCTTGTGGGGGATATAGATTTGCAGATAGGCATTTACGGTATGGTGTGCCAAATAACAAGATAAGATAAATCCAGGGAGATCAGAAAGCTCAGAGGAGGGAAACTTCAGTCTTGAGTATCACGGAATAGTAGATGATGACATAAAGAACTAATAATAAAGAAACTGATTGGAGGCAGATAACAGAGACACAGCCTTTTTGCTTCAGCCTCTTGTATATACTGTGGACTCTGCCCGGAGTCCTGTAGCTGTCATATTAAGTGGTGCCTCCTGAAGCAGACCTTTTGAGGTGCCAGTGCTTTTCATATGCCTTTCTCTGTGATCTGTCCCTTTCTTTGGTCCCATAACCATGCATGTATTGTGTCATCTCCATATTTTCTTCTTGTCTCCCTCTTCCCACCTCCTCTCCCCCAGCCCCATACTTGATTACAACCAAAGTGGACACTTGTTATCCATACTGTTGGCTGGACACTAACCAACCAGTGTGTCTTCCTGATCTCTCTAGAGAATTGAAGCAAGAGCCACAGGAACACTATTGAAGCACTGTCTGTTGAATAAATAAACTCATTACTCCTCAACTTGATCCATAGGAACCAAAGTTAAAGTTAATTTTTGGAGCTTTTAGAACAGTGTTATTATCTTTTTATGAACCCTATAAAATTTTTCTTTATCAAGTAGATTAAGATTATATATTAAAAATGATGGTAAGTGTAATCATATTATTCAATATGATTAAGTTGCCACAATGTATTATTAGTTCCTTCTACCAAACCATAAACTGTCAATTTAGGCACTGATGTATTTAAAAGCAGACATTTGTGTTCCCATTTGGTTTGAATGAAAGGTTTGTCAGTTAATCTAAAATTAAGTTGAAATTAATTTTAATTTAATTTTGATCTATAATATATTCTTCTTAAATAGGACTTGAAGGAAAGACTTTTTTTTTTTAGTGATATCTATAGTATTTGTTATGATACCTATAGGGAAAGTGTGTTGTAGATTTCTATTTCAGGGTTGAAAAGATCAAGCTGTTGAGAGGTGATACAGCAGAATGTACTGGTTAGCTAGTGCCAAAATCCGCTGCATAACAAACCATTTCAAAACTCATGGATAACAATAATTAGTCTCATGGACCTGAGGGTGGGTTAAGGGTGTGGTTAATATGGGCTGGATTAGATTAGAGTGACTTGGTTCCTCTCCACGTGTCTCTTGTCCTTCTCCTGGGACTAGCAGTCTCACTTCAGTATGTTCTACTTAGAGGGAAAGCAAGCAAGTACACACATGTAAGTCCTCTTGAAGTCAAGATTCGGAAAGAGTACATGGTCACTTCTGCCTCAACCACGTGTCCAAAGAAAGTCTTATGACCACATCCAGAGGTAAGAGGAGGGGAAGTATGGTACCACACACTGAAAGGACACTGCAAAATTTTATGGAAAAGACCATATATACATGGAGAGAGGAATGAGAAGGAATGGTGCTGTAATCTATACACAAAGACTATCAAGTTATTTACCAAACTGTTTCCTTTTCTTCCTGGTGCTAACAGCTAGACCATATTTCCTTCCATCTCATGCAGTGATATCTGGCTGAATAACCAAGTTCTTGCCAACGGAATGTGAGCAGAGGTGACTTGACCCATAAGAGTGTCTACTTCCCTGTGTTATTTCTCATTCTTTGGTTTTATGCCGACAAGGCAGGACAAATTGAAAGTCATGTAGTAAGGAGAGAAGCATAGGATGAAGGAGGCCGTGTCTGTACTGTATCTCTCATTTTGACTTCATCTGAGGAATATAGACTTTTATTGTGTTGGAGTCGTTACTCATTTTGGGGTTTGTTTGTTATGGCAGCTAGAATTATCTTAAATGATACATGTGAGATTATATACATAGATATAAAGATATAGATATAGATTTATAGATATATGGAGTGGGGGCCCTTATAGTGCCTCCAGAGTTCTTGAGAGCACATTGAGACATACTGCCCTAATGTTTGTTAGATTTAACTTTAGTTCCTTTGGGGGCAGTTCTCTACATACCCTTCAATCAGGGAGGAAATACCTTGATTATCCCGAGGTTGGAAAGATATTCTTCCCAGTCACCAGGACAGGACTGAGCAGGAACAACGCTTTTGTGACCAAAACAAGTCCCTGCAAACAGATCAGGGGTGGAAATGTCTTTGAGGGTCAGGCCTCTCTTCTGAATCCTTCTCTTTTTGGTTCCATTGGACTCTTTTAGCAGGAATGAGGGAGGAAGAATATTTGAGAAGAAGGTTTGGGGTGTGGTTTTCATCTGGCTACAGGAGCTGAGGCTTGCAAGGCTGTGCCCAAGGCCAAGGCCAAATGTACTCCAAGAATCCTCCTCTCCCAGTAATGAGAGCAGGTATGCTCTCATTTAGAATTTAGAATGTCTATTTCGTTTTAGAGTGTTTAGTTTTAGGCGTGTAATCCATTATAAGTTTTAAAACATAATCTGCTTGGGCACATCATCTTCAACAGTCGTAAAAAGCCTCTTTAATTTTTTTATTTGGAACAATTTTGCGTCATAAAGAAGCATCCCGAATTTACAAGAGATAATAGCATTCTACCCCCTCCATCACGTAATTCCTTCCCTACAGTTTCCAACATCAGAAATGCTACTTCCTCCATACTCTTCCTCAGATTCCATTCTCTATTTAGTAACAAATAGAATGTATCCATTTCATCAGTGATCCCAAGGGTAAACATTTGGACATCACCTCGTTTTATGAGTTAGAGAAAATGCCCAATTATCCAGCTGACTACATAGTCACCAATGCCTCCTTGGCCCTCAAGAGATATAGAAGAAAAAGAGATTAGTATTAGCAATGAAAATAGCTTCATCCTAGACAGAATAGCAATTAGAATTTTTATCTCTAGGCCATCTGGGTTATTATTATAATTCCCTTTCTGTCCAAAAATTCCTCAACTCTGGTGGATTTGTCCTTACAGTTAATAATAAAAGCTAACATTTATGGAACACTTAACTGGGTCTCAAGCACTTAATGTGCATTTGCTCACTTCATTCTCAGAAATATCCTATGAGATAGATGCTGTGATCCCCACTGTATGGACTAATAGAGGCATGGTTGGTAAGAGATCCATCCACGGTTTGAAGTCAGATATAGTGTGACTCCAGAAGGTGAACTCGTCTCTGCTATTCTACATGGGAATAACTAAGTCATATGGTTCCCAAGATTGATTACTCTTCTGCTATACAACCCTAATGAACTCTGTTGAGAATCTCCAACCTCTTTGTCTTGGCTGATTTGAAGCTCTCAGGTAGATGAAGAAGGCCACTTTTTAAGTCCTCTTCCCTTCTCCATATAATAAATGCTGTTAATTTGTAGCAAACATCTCTAACTTCTTTCTATAGGCTCATGGAAAGCTAGATCCTGATATTATCCATCTGTGCATAATCTCACTGGTCACATTTACCGCTGACATCAGGTATTTTCAATCTATATTCCGTGGGAACATGGTGAGTACTCAGTGGGAACCATCCAGAATGCTGGCTATACTGAGTGTTAAAAACATGACATACAAAGGTGAATAGCTATTGCCCCGACAACCCCTTCCCCAGACCCCTCCCTGATATTTCCATCTCTTTGTGCTATCCGTCAATGGAGGGGTTAATGTCTGACACAGCAGGGTGCTTCTTGGATAATCTTTGCTCTGTGGCCAGTATCCCTTGATCTGGACCTCCGTTAATTCATCTACACGATGGAAAAACAATACTTGCTCTGCCTTTGTCCCTGGGCTGAGGGGAAGATCATGGTGGAAAAATGGCTGAAAAATTTCTTTCCCAACCAACAAATACAAATACCAGGGAATGTCACCATGGGGGAGGACTTCACTTTCTGCCAGGCAGGGGATAATGAATGACCTCTGGGTCTGCTAGTGTTCCTCAAGAGATGGCTGGGGTTCTGCAATTTTTTTTTTCACACATAGAATTAGGTGTTAAATGTTTTTGTGAAGTTTCTAATGCTTTCTATATTTGAGTTCTTGTAGAGTGTATGATTTTTTTTTACCTTAGTTCCTTTCTCTTCTTTCTTTTTTCCTCCAAATTATACTCTCATTTTCACTCATTCTAAAATGTAATCAGAGCATGTGTCATAAAATTAATAGCATATGGGTAGGAAATCAAAGGTTAAAAAGCCTGTTCTGTGTGCTAATTGTACTTTGAGAAACAATGTAAAAATGAAAGGGCATATTTAAAATTTATTTCAAAATTCAGTTTCTACCCTCAAAGTTACCACCCTAATATTTACTCAATGTTCAACTCTTCTTTTGGTTACCTTCTTTCTAACAGCATAGATCTTTATTTTGTTTATAAGCATATGCCAGCTTTCAAATTCTTTTCTTTGTTAACATTATTAACACCTTACCACTTTGCTTGAAGTTTCACCATTTTTTTTCCAAAGATTTTATTTATTTATTTGAGAGAGAGAGAGAGTGGGAGAGAGAGCCCAAGAAGGGGGTGAGAGGCAGAGGGAGAAGCACACTCCATGCCAGGCAGGGATCCTGATGTGGGACGAGATCCAGGGACTCTGGGATCATCACCACCTGAGCTGAAGGCAGATGCTTAACCAAGTTAGCCATCCAGGCACCTGAAGTTTCACAATTTTTAAAACAAATATTTTAATGTTGAACTTTTTCTTTCTGTGGTATCTGATCTTTTTCTCTTTTAAACAGCTTTATTGAGGTAAATTTACATAGGGTGCAATTTATCCATTTAAAGTGTGCAATTCAATGGCTTGGACTATATTCACAAAGCTGTACAATCATTACCAAAAGCAATTTTAGAACATTTTCATCACCCCCCACAAAGAACCCCATACCTTTTAGCAACCACCCCTCATTTCTCCCCAGTCCTATCTCCGTCACCTCACCCAGCTCTGGACAACTACTAATCTATGTTTTGTCTTTATAGACTTCCCCATTCTGGCTATTTTGCATAAATGGAATCATAGACTATCTACTCATTTGTGAATGGCTTCTTTCACTTGTCATAATGTTTTTATGATTTCTATGACATCTTTTTGATAAGAGATCATGTAAGGTCTTTGGATAGCAACTATATTATGTTGTTCTATGTATGTTTCTAGATGGTACCTCACCAAACAGACCATAAAACTTTAGGGACTGTTTTGATGTCTGTGGTTTAGTATGCCCAGAACAGCACTGTCTTGTTGGAAAATGCTCCTTCCAATCCTGGTGTTGGGGGAGCAACAGAAGGGGTTCTTATATAGGCCCTTTCTCTGAGGAGTCAGTCTGAGGATGGACAGCTGGCCCAGCTGATCCTTCCCTGGAATTTTAGAACTGGGAAAGGAGACATGGGAGTCTCTGGTCTCTGGAAAAGGGGTTTAGGTGGTCATGTCTGCTGCTGTGTGGAAGAAGGCTATAGAAAAGAGTGGAGCCTAGTCAAAAAGATAAGCCATTTGGGACACCTGCCACCATCCACACTTCTGACTGTATTTATCTCTGAGGTCTACCTGCATCCCTGGCCCTCCTATGTTGTCTCTAAGGCACACTATTATATTTCAACATATTCTGCATCAAGTGTTTAGATGTAGGAATGATCACTGCACCTAAAGTATCTTGGGAGGGTTCAAAAGTGTGGGTTACCTGTCTCTGGAAATATTTTAATGGATGATCATGACCTACATTAAGTGATATTAATTTTTAGCATCCTAGGTATTTTATATTAGTTCAAGATGTCTTCCATGAACAAATTCAAGTTCTCATTTCACATTAATCATATATCGCCAAATTTTGTGAGTGTTTTTTTGATCATTAAAAAATGTATTACATAGGCACATGCCTATGTAAAACACAATCAGATTTTTTCCTCCACATTTCACTGGTTTGAATGAGTAGATGTTCTTTCTCATTTGGACTTGCTTTGTTATCATGAAATAAATAATTGAAAATAGAAGATAGGAAGAAATCTTAGGCATGCTGAGTATTTCTCTACTTTAAATGTACATTTTAGGGGCGCCTGGGTGGTCTGTGGGTTAAAGCCTCTGCCTTCGGCTCAGGTCATGGTCTCAGGGTCCTGGGATCGAGGCCTGCGTCGGGCTCTTTGCTCGGCAGGGAGCCTGCTTCCCTTCCTCTCTCTGTGGGTCTCTCTGCCTACTTGTGATCTCTATCTGTCAAATAAATAAATAAAATCTTTAAAAAAATAAATGTACATTTTAGCATTTTGTACATGCACTGAATACTTTAAAAAAACTCTGAAATACAGAATTAATCTATTATTACTTCATAACATTACATCTATTGATTTGCTGTTTAAAGAAAAGGTTTGGGTCTTGACACCTTAAATTTCACGAGACTATAAATATTCTTATTTATTCAGGTGCACATAAAAGGCAAACTCTAAGAAAAAATTCCTGACCCCTTTTACTACTCTTTTTTCTGTGTGGGTGTGTGTTACAGAGAGGAAGTCTTGGCATTTATAACAATTCTGCGTGTTTGGTGGAGATTCCTGGACTTTTTGTAACGCCCCCTCACCCCCCCAGCCTCCAGTGACCTATTTTCCTGTTTGCAGACAACCTTTAATATCAGTCCTTTTTACTAACTGATGAAATGGCTATTTGGGTAAAGTTCTGAAGGAGAAAGATGAAAGAAAGAAAAATACAGACCTAGGGAGGGAGGATGGAGAAGAAGAAGGGGTGGGATTTGAACTGGGTCAGGAGGAAGGGGTAGGATCTAAACCGGCTTTCGGACCAGGTGGAGAGTGGGATTCCTGGGGCAGGTGCAAGAGGGAGCTGGTGCTGGTGTCAGCAGGAAAGAGGTCCCGGATGTGGCAGTGGGTCTGAGTAGCTGTGGTGAGCTGCCGACCCCGTGGTGGATGGTGGGGTCTACGTTGGTGGAGAGTCCAATCTCATGTCAAACAGAAGGTCCAGGGCTTTGCAGATGTGCGAGGTGTCTCATTCGCGTAGAACACAGGGCTCCAGTGGATCTGCGGTGATGAGACCAGAACTAAGGCTGGGAAGATCCGGAATGCAAGGTTCTCCGAGCTACACTTATCCCAGTAGAGAGGGACTTTTCAAGCCATCTTCCTTGGAGCACCGCCAAGTGATGATGGAGGCAGAGCTGGCTGGGTTCTGAGCTCTAAACTCTGCTTCAACCATAGAAATAACTTTTTATTTGATTTTTGTGCAAGTGTGTGTATATGTGTGGGAGGGGTTGTCTGAGATTTGACAGAAAAAGCATTCTGTTGCTAAATGGTTAAAAAGTTGAAATTTTTCCTCAGAAGATACTTTTTCAGCTAACATTAAAAGGAGGCCAAAAGCTGCTCTGGTAGGAGTTGAACTTGTCCTGTACTTGAGAATGGATGTGCTTGCCCATCTTTCAGGAAAGTCATTTTGGCCCCAGCTATCAGTGGTCCCCAATGTCACAGTGAGCCAGGAAAGAGGTATAAGGAGGAAGTTTTTCCTGGGAAGAGAAAGGTGAGGTTACAGGAAATGATATAAGGAGGGATCACTGGTAGGTTAATGCTCTTCAAAGAGAAGCCACAATTGTGTCATTTGACCACTGTCCCAATAGCAATCAGAGACTGAGTGTCACGTGGGGCAATAAGCAAGTCTGCATATCACCTACCAGATGTTTGTGTCCTGGAGGGCAGGTATTTTATGTCACTCAGCTTTGGTCAGTAGGACTTGCCGTGTGACTGGCCTATAAAAAAGCCAGCCCAGGGGACAGGGAAATGAATTTAATTGGACTCAGCCAAGAAACCAGACCTAGTAGCTTCATCAAGCTTAATCGGCAACTTGACTCCAGTTCTGTGTTTGTGAACACATAATTTCTGGGTGGGGAGCAAAGAGGGGCCTTTGTAGACCCCGCATCCCTGTCCTCACCCTTGGCCTCTTGCATGGCATCCTATAGGCCCAAGCAACTTGAATGGGGCATCAGCCAGAATGAAGGAACTCTGCACCAAGGTTTACGCAATGAACTTTTGAAGACTGCTGACCCCTAACTGGGGAAATCAGAGGACCATCATAAGCTTTAGTGTACAATTTAAAAAAAGAAAAAGCAGGCTCCTAGGCCTCACGTAAATTTCACCGAATGAGAATTTCTGAGGATGGGGTTCAAGAATACACATTTACACCAAGCCACAGGATGTCTTAGGTACTCCAACCCTTGAGAGCCATTGCTTTAAGATCTAGAATGGCTCAGAGAAGAAGTTTTAAATCTAGAGTGACATGATTCCACTGCCCTCCATGGTGGTGTTCTTGACTGGATAACAAAGGCCTAGAAATTGTATCGTAAGAGAATTATTCTGTCTCAAGAATTGCTTTACTGATGGTGGGAAGGGGATGGATCTCAGGGTAAGATGAACCCATGACCGCTCCCTAGGAGAAGAGGGAGGAGGGCGCATCTCAAGACAGGGAAGAAATATTAGAAATTGGGGTATGTGCTTGAGAGGATCCCCTATAAAAAGTTTTTAGGTTTTTTTCCCATTGGACTCTGGGAACACTAATATTTGGCCTCCCTGGTTAAGTCCTGTGCTTCCGTAAAGTTCATTACACACATACGGTATGGTTTACATGGGGACATTTAGGGGCAGAGGACTAAAGGAAAGTGTGGCTTCTGTAGAACTACCTTGCTGCAGAGACCAGCATGTCTGAGACAGTTTTAGTCAAAGCCAGTAGCTTATAGAAGTCCAGGCAAGGACTACTGGGTAGTGAGTGGTGCCAAGGCATGGCAGGGAAGGGAAGATGTCAAGGACAACAACCATCAGTTGTCACTATCCCTACCCCTGCTCCTATTTGTTTCTTTAACTTCAAACACATTTTTATCTCTACTGTTCTTTAAAATGTGTTCTTGTGAAGGTCACCAGTGACATCTAAATTGCCAAATTTAATGGCAAATTCAAAGGTCTCCTCTTTGGGAGCACCTGGATGGCTCAGTGGTTTAAGCCACTGCCTTTGGCTCAGGTCATGATCTCAGGGTCCTGGGATCGAGCCCCACATCGGGCTCTCTGCTCAGCAGGGAGCCTGCTTCCCTCTCTCTCTCTCTGCCTGCCTCTCTGCCTGCTTGTGGTCTCTCTGTCAAATAAGTAAATAAAATTAAAAAAAAAAGGTCTTCTCTTCGACCCATCAATAGGCATTTGACACAGCTGATCATTTGCTTCTGGAACAACTCATTGTTGACTTCCAGATCAGCATAGAATCCTGGTTTCCCCTCGCCCTCACAGGGTGATCTTGTAAATCTCTGTTAGTCCTTCTTTCTCAATATTGGCATGACCAAGGGCCCATTCCTTGGCCCCTTCATTCAGCCCATGGACAGTGACTCCCAATATATTTTTCTCCAGCTCCAACCTCTCCCCACTTGTAAATCCAACTGCTGACTGTCCATCTGCAGTGGGGTCCGAGATCAATGTCCAAACCACACTTAACTTTCCTCCCTCTGCTGCTCCAGACTTGCTCCTCCTTAGCCTTCCCGTGTCTCTCACTTATCACTGACTCTTCTCTTTCTCTCACAGCCCATATCTAGTCTTGTAAGACACCCTTAGGCTCTACACCAGTGAAAATACTCAAGATAGGCCCATCTCTCACCATGACCACCCTGACCCAAACCACTATTATCTCTCACCTGGATTTTTTCAGTAGCTCTAGACAATACCTAACTGGCCTGCTGCTTCTACCCTTACCCCCCGTGTAGTTAAGGATGAACTCAGCAGGTCTGGGTTGTCTAAACCTCGTACATTTTAAGGAAAACCTTACCCTATCTGGCTTCTGGTAAATAACCTCTATGATTTTGGAATATCCTGCTTGAAAGAGATTATTTCCCAGGAAGCAGACAAGAGCCAACATTTTTTTTTATTTGCTAAAAATATACCAGAAGTTTACCATTTTAATCACTGTTAGGTGTAAAATTGAGGGGTAAAAGTACATTCATGATGTCATGTAACTAGCACCACTATGCATTTCCGGAACTCGTTCATCACCCCAAACTGAGAAACTCTATGTATTACAGAGTGACACTCCATCCCCCCTTCCCTCCAGACTCTGCTAACTTCTATTCTAGCTCTGTCCCTATGAATTTGCCTATTCTAAGTGCCCCAGGTAAGTGGAATCATACAATATTTGTCTTTCTGTGTCTGGCTTATTTGACTTTAGCCCAATGTTTTTGAGCTTCCTCCATGTTGTAGCATGTGTCAGAATATAATTTCTTTTCATGGATTAATTACATTCCATTGTATGAACATAGTACACTAAAAAAAAAATCTATTCCTCTGTTGATGGACATTTAGACTGTATTCACCCTTTGGCCATTGTGAATAATGCTGCTGTAAGCGTTGGCACACAATTATCTGTCTGAACCCCTGTTTTCCATTCTTGTGGTATGTACCTAGGAGAGGAATTACTGGATCCTATGGTAATTCTATGCTTAACTGGTTAAGAACTGCCAAACTGTTTCCCGTAGCAGCTGCACCATTTTGTGTTAACCACCAGGTGTAACTGTCATCACTATTGCACAGTGCCGGGTGGGGGGGGGGGGGTTAATTTCTCTACATGTCCACAAATACTTGTTATTTTCAGGGTTTTGTTTTTGTTTTGGTTTCATAATTGCCTTCCTAAGGGATGTGAAGTATTATTTCATTGTGGCTCAGTCTTTTACCTCATCTCCTTATGCCTAGGTTGACAAAACTGTCCTTGGGACTGTTCCTGTCCACCCCCCCCACCCCTGCCCCCCGTTTGACTTCCTTACTGCTGCATTGGACGCTTGTTGTTCATGGATCTTTGTAAAATACCCCTTGTGTTTTATAGATTGTCTTGTTGGTTCCCTGCTCCTGGCACCATCACATCGACACTTTTCTGCCTGGCACACAATTTTCTGTCTTCCCAAACTTTGTTCGCAACTCTGCTCTTCCACACGATAAGTGTTCCTTAAAGTTTTGCTGAGTAAGTGAGTCTATGGACTTATTAATCAAGACTCCTTTCTGAGGGAATTTGGAGTCTAGCATATGAGTTAAAAATAACTTAGAGTCGAAAGAGAGACCCAGATAAGGAGGACCAGAACAGGGGGGCTTCATGGAGGAGAAGGAGTAGGAATTTGGAGAGTGAGTAGGAGCTGGGGGGAAGGGAGAAAGGAGCATTCAACAAAGAACACAGTATGTGTTTTCTTTGGCCGAGTCCTAAAGTATACAAAAAGGGAACATGTTCTTTTAAAAGATGGAAAGGCACCAGATTCTGAAAACCTGGAATGCATGGTCAAGAGTTTGGAATTCATTTAGCAATTGATCATCAGGACTTAATGGAGTTTTCAGAGTCCCAGAGCTGTGATTGAAAAAGACACCTCTGTGTGTCCTATAGGGTTTGCTTTAAAGAAAGAAGCTCCCAGAGGCAGGGGAATAGTTGGTAAGGCTACTGTAACAGTACAAGCCAGTGTCATGGAAAGTGTGGACTGAGACAGAGATGGCAGAAAAAGAAAATTTGGAGGTTGTTTTGAGTAATACTATAAAGGAAAAGTCAGTGATAATTAAAAAGCTATAAGGAGGAAAGGGGAAAGGAAGGTCTTGTAATTTTCAGCCTTGGGGTCTGGGAGGATGGAAGGAAACCACCAACAGAAATGTGGAATCCATGAACAGAAATGAATTTGGGAGGAAGATGCTGAGTTCAATTTTGAGAAAACTGAGACTAAAGTGGGGCTGTAGTATTTCCCAGGAAGGGACTGACCTGTAGGGTTGTAACTCAAGGGGAGAGTCAGGCGTCATTCTGGGCAATGTCTTTATCAGGGTGGTAAGGGAAACAATGCAACTGTCAGGTACAGAGAAGAGGGTGTTGAAAGGGAAGCTGATGAAGGCAGATGACGCAAGAATATACATTTTTTAAAGATTTACTTATTTATTTGAGATAGAGACAGTGGGGAGAGAGGGAGAGAGAGAGAGAGAATCTCAAGCAGACTCCCCACTGAGTGCTGAGCCTGACCTGGAGCTCAATCCCATGACCCTGAGATCACCACGTGATCTGAAACCAAGAGTTGGACCCTCAACCCATTCGGCCACCCAGGCACTCCAGGAATATTTTTAAAGGAGGAAGACGGGCCACAAGACAGTGGCCAGGGGTTCTTTAATAGCCCAGGGAGGAGAGAATTCTGAGGAGGAAGTGATGAACACTGTCTTGAGATTGCGGAGTCTGGTGTTTTGACAACATTCACTGGATTTTGCCAATTAATTGTAAGCAATTCGTAACTTTTGAGAATGTAGTTTTTTTATTCACTGGTGGAGGTAGGGTAGAATAAAATATCAGAGAATTGGCCAGAGGATAGGAGGAGTCTGAATAGAGGCTCTTTCAAGACCATGACCATGAAGGAAAGGAGGATAGAAGAGTGGGGGGCAGGGTTTTTAAAAAACGGTAAAGAAGGAGTAGTGGCCCAGCTACAGAGTAGAAGCGCCTGGGTCTCTGTAATGTGAGCATGGGGGCCTTGCTGGTTAGTTTGTACCAGTTTTGACATTTTCTTTTTAAGATTTTATTTATTTATTTTAAGAGAGAGAGAAAGCACTAGTGTGCATGCATTGGGGGAGAGGCAGAGGGAGAGGGAGGATCTCCAGCTGATCCCTGGCTCTCAGCACAAAGCCCAGATGGGGCTCGATCCCCCTACCCTGAGATCATGACCTGAGCTGAAACCAAGAGTGGTTCACTCAGCCGACTGAGCCACCCAAGTGCCCCAGCTTTAACATTTCCTACATGTTTTTTGTTTGCTTGTATGTTTTATAAGTGGCAGCTAGATATATATAGAACACGTTAAATTACTGTTTTTTCTTAAGATACAACTTCTTCAGTTCACTTAGAACATGCAAGTCTGATTTTTTAAAAAATTTATTTATTTGATAGACAGAGATCACAAGTAGACAGAGAGGCAGGGAGAGAGAGGAGGAAGCAGGCTCCCCGTGGAGCAGAGAGCCCGATGTGGGGCTCGATCCCAGGACCCTGGGATCGTGACCTGAGCCGAAAGCAGAGGCTTTAACCCACTGAGCCACCCAGGCACCCCCAAATCTGATATTTTTTAATCAAATGAAATATGTATAAAATGGATTGTGTCCTAATTCTGGATTCATCGTGACTTTATAATACCAACTGATTGTGATATTTATAATATTTGCCAAAAAGTAGAATTTTACAAACACTAGGTTATTACCATTGTTTCTTTAATAAATGTAGCATGCAAAATTTGAAGTTTTAATATGGGTACTTAAATTATCCACAGAATATATCTTTGTAGTATTTCAAAAATATCGCTGAAACGTAACTTCCTTAGAAAATAGACTATAAAACTTAATAGGTTTTCCATTTTATCAACTGGAATGCTCTATCTTTGTTTTTCATTGCACATTCCTCATTTTTCACTCATTTAAAACTGCCAATTATTATTTTTTTATTGTAAAATCAATTTTAGTATTTGCTTTATTTTTTTATTTTGCTGCCTTTTCAAATCGGCATGTCTTTAAAGTGTTTCTTACTTGATTAAAAATGTCTGTGTGTGTATTAAATCACTTCAGTTTTACTCAGTGAAATTGAGCCGTACTGTTTTTGAGCCAGTAATGAAACCTGCAGTTTTTAACATGTGACATTTGGGGGTGGTGAACATATGTGAAATGATTGTATCTAGACTATTGAAAGAAATGGTCTTGAAAAACTCATGGGAAGCTTTAGCATTGTCTGAAAAACAAGAGGGAAGTCACATTAGTATTAACTTTAAAAAGGGGGTAAAAAGAGAAGTTTTGTTTTAAAGCAAAAAGTCTGGTTGGACCAGAATGTAAAAGAAGATAACAAAAGCCAAATTTGGGCGGTACAGTAGGTTGTAGGAGGCTTGAAGGGAAATGACATCGATTGGCACATAACAAGCTTGAAAAGAAACAGTGAAATGTACTATTTCATTGATACCATTTGATACTATTAGGTCAACTTTGATGGATTTATTCATAAGATGGAGAAGATGCTGGTGAATCCTGCAAAATATTACATGGGTGACATGCAGGAGAAATGACAGTTTATTCTTTTCTGTTAAACTAACAGTGAGATCATAGTCTTTAAAGAGGCGGGTAGGGTGGGCCAAAAGCCCCATGCTCTGGCTGAGTTGTAATTTGTGATAAATTTCAAGTATGTGGTGAACGCTAATGTGAACTGAGGTCGGTGGAAATGAAGATTGGAAAAGACTGTAAATAGATCCCTTCAAGTGAAAATTCCCTGTATAAATGAATTATAATTAAACAAACAAAAAACATACAGGGGGAGAAAAAAAAAAAGAGAAGCCAGATCTGGGGTGTGGGATGAGGGGAAGGGAAGGATGAGGAAGGGGAGGGAGCCTGGGGTTGCCCTGAGCTGCCCTGAGGTTCCTTCCTCTGAGAACCAAGGCGGGAATCTCAGCCATGCTACTGGGAGGTTTGGGAGAAGAGACTTCAGGGAGTTTTGCGAGATGGCCTTGATCTTAGGAATGGAGGAGGACCAGGCCATCATCCTACTGAGATGTGGGGAGAGGCTGGACTGGAAGTTTGAGCAGGGAAAAAAGTTTGCATGAGTGCAATGAGGTGGGTGGCTGGGAAGCTGTGGGAAGTAGTGTGAGCTCAGGGCAGGTGTCTCTCAAAATGCAGAACATGGGGTCAGTGGTTTGGGTTCTCGGAGGGAAGCATGGGGCCCTTTTGGTACCTTTAAAAAGTGCAGGGCCCAGGTGGTGGTGGGCTGTGTGGATCCCCCCCGCCCCACCCCCCGGCACTGCTTGCTTGCCTCTGACTCCTGCAACCCCACACTTGTGTGTGCAGCATTGGGCTGCACACCTGGGCTCTGAGATTATTTTGGCTTCATCTTTTCCCCTGATCTCCTGTCATCTTGTTAAAAACACCTTCCTGAAACACAGTTGACATGATTTTGGCTTTACATACTCTCCCCTATGAATTTACTCTGTGATCTGGGAAATGAAACGTAGAAGAAAAAAGAAAAGAAAGGAAGAAAGGAAAAAAAAGAAATCTCCATCCACGGTCTCCTTATCAGAGAACTTGACCTTTATTATCACACGTGCTGGGGGCAGTTTTCCGTTCTCTGGCTCTGGAGGTGGAGGGAACAGCAGGGGAGGGAGAACAAGAGCTAAGGTAGCTTGTCCACCTTCCAATCTCTTTTCTCTTGATGGAGTGGGGACTCCGCCACAGTAATTATCTCTCCAAGTTCCTGTGCCCCAAGGCCATGCTCCCACATCCGTCCTCCTTGACCATACCTCTCCTTTCTCTTAGCTGATGAAAGTTCCTCAGCCTCTGTGTTGCAGTGTTGGCCACAGTTAATAAGATAGTCATTTTGTTGGGTCCTGGGTTTGATTTAGGAAAATTAAGCCAACACCCACAGAGAGACTACCCAGAGGCCCTGGGTCTCTGCTCCTAACAGGATAGAGCTGACAAGACACATTGTGGTGAGAGAGGCCAACGTGGGGTGCTGGCGGGAGAGGGCAACAGTGTTGTGCAAGGCCCAGAGAGATTGCTTCCAGCTGAGAGGCTTGGGAACGGTTCAGCTGAGGGTGATTTTAGAACTGGGCTTGCAGGGTGTAAGGGGTGGGGGTGGGATTCTGGGGAACACGGTATTCTGGCCAGATGCTAGGTGGCATCTGAGAGGGGGCAGAGCCCTAGTGCTGGAGGAAACCAGGTAAGCAGAGGTGTGGGGGGCAGGGCTGGGAGAAAGCCAGGAATGGTGTGAGCTGGACTAAAAGCAGCATGAGGTGGAGTGGTGGTACTTTCTTCACTCTTGCCCTGCTCAGGAGTTTGGGTTTTCTCCTGGGAGAGGTTCAGCGTGAGAAGCTTAAGCCTTTGGAGGCTGCCTGTAGTTCATTGCAAAAGCGTTCTCATTTTCCTGCCTGTGCAGTTAAAGCTGTGTTTCCCAGGTTCATCTGTGAAGAAGGAAACCCTGGAACTTCTCTGGCCAGTGTGATGCCAACTTTGAATCCCGTGCTTTCTGCAAGCCCCTTTTTATTGAGATCTTGCCATTTTGCTTGGCTCTTCTTGATTGCCTCTGTGCGCTGGCTACAGCCCGAGGTTTCATTTGCTTTGCCACTTTTGAGAGTTCAGGATCCCAATGTTGCCAAGTTTGAGTTTTAATAAGTTTTCACACCTTTTCGTGGCTGTCTTTGAAAAGAAAAATATATATACACGCAATGATCCCTAGCTGGGGTTCTGAATACTGTTTGTTATGGCACTGTTGAGATGAAAACGTTAAGAAACACAGCCACATCCCATCCCCTTAGAAGACTTTTGGTTGTAAATGCACTTGAAAGAAAAGTTGGCAGATAAGAAAATGAAAAGAGGGATCTCCACTCGTATAATTTTTGCTTAGTGAACTTGATAATGGAAGTTCTGGATGATTCTTCTTGTGTCACTTACAAGTGTGAGTTCTGCTCCAAGAGAGGAGCTCATGATTAGGTGGAAGGCACTGGGAAAATTTTTTTCTCCTGATGGGTACAAGTAATTTTTATTCCTTATTTAGGTCCAGTACTCTACAGTGCAGTGTGGTGCTATTTTTAATAAAAAAGAGCAAGCCATCTAAATGTTTTTTTTTTTAAGATTTTATTTATTTATTTGACAGGCAGAGATTACAAGTAGGCAGAGAGGCAGACAGAGAGAGAGGGGAGGAAGCAGGCTCCCTGCTGAGCAGAGAGCCCGATGCAGTGCTTGATCCCAGGACCCTGGGATCATGACCTGAGCCGAAGGCAGAGGCTTTAATCCACTGAGCAAAGGGAACAGTGTGTAAATACAGCTCACCCCCTGGGTGGATGCTTCTATTGTTATTAAGAAGGTGATTACTAAGACCATCCTGGAAAAATAGTACGATGTAATATTCAGGGGAGAGAAGCAGAATGTAAAATTATATGTCAACTGAGATTTAAGTGCTTTAAAAATGACGAGTGTCTGCTGTACAGACAGCCTCTCAGAGACTGAAGGCTGGATCCGTTGGTCAGAGATGCTCCCCGTGGGGGCTGAGCTATGTGGGATTGTGACCTAAATCTGAAGCTAAGTGAGCAATAAATACTCTTGGGTATGAATAATTTTTTTTTTTAAGAGAGATCTACTTTAGGGGAACAGTGTTACCATTTGGTATCAAGAAAAATAAATTTGCTTGCTGGTCCCTTCCTTCTCCTTTTCCTTGTCTCCCCTAATCAGGTACCTTCCATTTGGGTTGTTTCTTTTAAAATCGGCAGACAGATTATCTTCCTCATCAGATTAATGTTTGCCTCCCTCCAGTAAAGCTCAGACCCTGTGGCTAGGCATACGGCTGCCCGTGGCCTAAAGCTTTCTCAGACTCGTGAATTCTGTCTGTCAGTGATGGTGTTACCAGCTGAACTCGTCCACTGTAGGGCTCGAGGCTGCCTCTTTCCCAGAGTGTCTGGGAATGGGATTAGCAATAACGGCCCAGTGCCTGGTTCTCACAGATGCGTGGTCTGGACAGCTTAGGCAGGCAAGCAGGTGGGGGGTTTGTGATGCAAGACCCTTGGCATATTGTCATAAAGCTGCTTGTATATCATGTGGAGATTTGGAAATAATATCCTGCTGTTGGAGGGAGAGGGAGAGAAAGAGAGGGGAGAGAGAGACACACAGAAAAAAAGGGAGAGAAGAAGGTGGGGGAGAAAGAGGGAGGAGGAGAGTGAGAGGGGGAGAGAAGCAGGAGGAGGAGGACAGAGAGGGAGAGATGAGGCTGCCAATTTCCTGCATTTTGGGCTTCCTGCTCTTAAATGAGAATGAGGGTCATTCCTAGAGGAGTTTATCCTCAGAGGAAGTCCTTTCAGTGCTCCTTCTACTATGAGGCTTAGCCCCTATTTTCTTCTCACCTCCTTATCACCCTTTTGCCCCATTCTGCCATCTCCTTTGCAGGCTGTGCATTCTCGATGGTGCCTCTCCTCTAGGGCTCTTGGCGCACAGACGCGGTTCACCCAGCCCCCCTCCTTTACTGTCCTCACACAGCCATGTCAGCTAGGGACAAGTGGAAAAGACAAAACCCGACTCTCTCTCAGATCTCCTTCCTTCCTGCTTCTGCAGTGGTAGAGTTGAGACAGCATCCTTTTCAGAGATGTCCAGCCCGAGAAATTAAGAAAAATCTCCTTAAATGAGCTGATCTTTTCCTTTCCTGCTTCCCCACATACACCTGTTGTATCATATGCTACCTGACGGGTGCGCCTCCACGCGTGTGGGCGGCAGACACATGCCGAAATTGTGGCTTCTGCGTCGTGGCGTCCCTGCACAGAAGCACACAGCTGAGAGTTGGCTAACCACTTGCCTTTCTTTCTCCCTGACCCCTCGCCTCCAAATCTGGGAGCCCGAGGGATGTGCAGAGTACAGCGCTCAGTGGGCTCCAGAGATGACCTGGCTCGCCCTACTTTTTCTAGAAGAGGAGAGTGATGTCCCTGAGGTCTTTGCTTGGGATCACATACTCACAAGTGGCAACTACAGGACGAGATCCCAGATCCCTTCCACCGCAATCTGGCAGCCTTTCCATTATATCCTTGTGCTTACGTGAGTGACTTTCCTGACCCCAGAAACTTCTAGGGCGCTCTGCAGGTTTTCTGTATAGCTTTGTCCAAGTGCCATCTCTTTCCTGACACTTTTATAGAGGGACCCAGCCGGAAGAGAATTCTACATCCTCCAATCTCCCTTAGACCTTTCAAGCCATGCAAAGTATTTGTAGTCTGTAGTTCTGCCACCCATTCGGGTTAACTAAATACACATTTTACCCTCCTGACCAGCCCCCAAGAGCTGCTTGAAGTCAGGGATTGTGCCTTTGTCATTTTTGTTTGTCCCGTAATGCTGGCACAGCGCCTGGCCATGGCAGGTGCTCAATAAACCTATGTGCCCAGAGCGAACGAGAGAATGAGTGAATGAGCAATGAACCCCTCAGAATAGCACCTCTGTTCCCTCCTGGAGTGGGGTGCTGTAAATCAAGGCATGATGAATCTCTGGGGACTGGGAGCTTCGTGAGTTATGGGGAAGTCTCCCTGTCTCTCCGGCTGAGTGGGCAGTGATAACATTGAAACTGCAGCCTCGGAGTAGCTAGCAATGATTTAGGAAGTACATTCATATGGGCTCTTTATAAATAAATCAATTAAATTGCTGCCATGAGCTAGTCAGGCAGGGCCACCCCTCCGGAGAGCAGGTGTGTGCTGTTCCCCTGGCTAGGATCTCGATGGCCGCTGAAAACTGCTCCAGCATCTGGGTTTCCATGCAGCGCGGGGCCTCTGGTCACCAGTGTTTGCCTCTTTGAGGACTTTCCTCACCAAGGAGGAGAGGGCAGAAGAGCTCATTGTGCAGTCGCTGTGGTTACATCAGCCTGGGCAGCTGCCCTAACTTCACGCTTCCCCTACCTGGGGCTGAGTTTTTATTTTGGCATGGGTTTCTCTACTTGGTAAGCCTCCTTATGGGGGATCAGTGGCTAGAGGGCTCAAAAATCATATTTCAATAAAGAACTGTAGGAATCTCTGCTGATCAGAAAAACGCTCTGAATTCTGGCCCATCTCAAGAAAATAAGTGGGTTTTGGAAACGATGAAGTGACTCCATACATCGTCTTCTCCATTAAAATCGCTTTGTTTCTTTACCTTAGTCCCAAAGGCCAGGGTCTTTGGATTTAGAAGGTAGCAATTAATTTACTTGAAATCCTCATTTGTATTTCTGAGCTAATAGGGGGTGATGAATTCAAGTTCTTTCTTTTCCTCACAATTTATTTCCTTACTGCAAAGATCTACTGAGTACCTAACGCATGTCAGAAACACGACAGGCTTTGGAGATGTAACTGTGAAGCAGTCTTTGCTTTCAAGGATTTTATATTTTGATAGGGTTCCAGATATAGACACTGATGAGAGGATAAAGGAGCAACGTCATGATGGAAACTGGGTAAAGAGCTCTGGGAATAGGCATGGGACAGAAGCGTATCAGCTTGGGGAAGGGTCACTAAATTGGGACTTAAGGGATGAGTGGGGCTTCACCAGAGGAGGGGAGAGAACTCCAGAGAGTGGGAGCAACATAGAGAAAGGACTGGGAGCATTTAAGGCATTTAAAGGACTGATCATGGGGCTGCCTGGGTGGCTCAGCTGGTTAAGCAACTGCCTTCGGCTCAGGTCATGTTCCTGGAGTCCCCAGATCGAGTCCCACATCGGGCT
The DNA here is from genome assembly GCA_004024625.1 of Mellivora capensis. NCBI lineage: Eukaryota > Metazoa > Chordata > Mammalia > Carnivora > Mustelidae > Mellivora > Mellivora capensis. Next base: position 70,102 of record PISX010008446.1, read on the forward strand.
CCCAGCTCCATGGGGAGTCTGCTTCTCCCTCTGACCTTCTCCCCTCACATTCTCTCTCTCTCACACACTCTCTCTCAAATAAATAAATAAAATCTTAAAAAAAAAAAAAAGGACTGATCATTCAGGCATCTGCTCACCCACAGGTGATTACTGACCAATCCATGTGGTGGGCTCTGTGTCACGCAGGTCCTCGTGGGGCTGCCTCAGAGAGACCCTCTGTCTGCCAGGAACTCAAGGTTCGGATGGAGGATGGGATTCCTGCAGAGAGGGTCGGGGCCGAGCCTGGGAGGCTGGGCTGGGAGACTGGCAGACCCTCTGGTGCTGGACTGAGGAGTTTGGATGATGGCCCCAGTGCTCATGTGGATGGTGTCTAAACCCTCAGTCTGTGACAGAAGGACATTGAGGATATTTCCTTTTTTTTTGCTTTTACAAACATTATTGCAGTGAACAACTTCGCAGTACGTACCTCATTTCAAACACATGAGAGCATGCATGGAGGATCAGTTCCTAAAACGGGATCACTGGATCAAAGGGGGTGTGCATTTGGTGAATTTGCCAAATTCCCTTAGTTAGAGGTTTATCAGTGCTCCCTCCCGGCAGCAGTAATTGAGATGCGCTTCCCTGCCTACCCTGCCCACCACCCCCCACACATACAAACACGCACATGCACGCATACACACACACACACACACACATGCACACAGGTGCTGTAACAAGGGCATTGTTACATTCCACTCCCCAACCATTGTCACTCTTGTGTGGGTGCAGAGAGCCAGGCTCCAGCACTCTTTAAAGGTACAAAGCCATGAGTTTGAGATGGATGAGATTCTGTCCTGGACAAATGCAAGAATATCTTCTATGTTTTACCTCGGTTCAGATTTCTGTCCAGTGGGGACCCAGAGTGAAACATTATGGGAAAAAGTGGTTGGCCTCCAGGCTGTTAGAGTCAAAGATCAGGAGAATCCTCATATATAACTACTACCTGGGACTCATAATGACTCATGGTGGATGGATCACTGATGGACTCTTAAACTCATCCTGATTTTTTCCCCCATATTTTTAGATTGTGCCACTTTCTGGGGGAAAAGGACTGCTCTAAGTCTCATTTGTCCTAAACTTTCAATCTTTGAGTGTGCAGGCCTGTTTAATCAGTCTACCACATCAATAATAGTTGATAAATATATTCCTTTACATGGGATGATAAAAAGTTGATAGCATATGATTACTTGGACATGTGACAAGAATTTCAAACTTAAATCCGTGTCTTTCAGCGCCCCCACCCCATAAGTGGAAGATGAAGACAGGAGTTGTGGTTTCCAGGCACAGATCCCATGCATGTGAAATAAGAGATAACTGAGGTTGGCCCACCTATTCGGTGGTCATCTCCATCCTCTCTCTGACTACATGGGGGATAGGCAGTGACAACAGAATGCCCATGTTAAGAATGAAGGTGCTTGACAAAGGCTTACAAGGAATGATCTTGCAGCTTTTAGCAGAAACACTGAAAGCAAGTTGCACAGTTAAGAGACAGAAAACTGAGTTTAGCTATAGTTTGTAGCCTCTGTATTAAACAGATACTCATTATAGGATTTTAAAAGTCAGGTGAGCAAGCAACTTGCATTTATTCAGAACCTGCTTGCTGAGGCACTCTATTAGACAGTATGGAAGGTAATGAATAAGTACATAAAAAACAAATATTGTTCGTTTTAGCAATGCATATACTAAAATTTGGAATGATACAGAGAAGATTAACATAGTCCCTACACAAGGATGACACACAAATTTGTGAAGCATTCTGTATTTAAAAACAAACAAACAAAACAAATAGGTAGTCAGGGTCCCAGCTCTTTAAGAAATCAAGAAGGAGTTGGGAAGACAAACCTACATGACCAGTTTAATGGCTATATGAGAGTTAATAGTATGAAGTTGCAAATACATGAAACCATTTAGTGCCAAGCCATTGAGTCTGAGCAACTTAAAAGCTCTGAGCTAAGAGGATTGGAATTTGCAACTTGAAAGCTCACCACAACTCTAGGAAAGTTCTTTGAAAACCTAGGGTATATCTTGCTCCCTGTTTCCTACCCACTGGGCTTCCATTCATCTGTGTTCTTGTTGAACTTCTCCCACATGCTTTGCATGCACACTTTACTTTGGCTTTCTCTCCTGAGAGGCCTTCAGGATACTTCCCTCCTTTTCTCTATACCTTGAGAATCCATTCAAGACACCACCACCTTCCATTCTTTCTTTTATTATTCTTATTATTATTTTAATATTTTATTTATTTATTTGACAGAGAGATCACAAGTAGGCACAGAGGCAGGCAGAGAGAGAGGAGGGAGCAGGCATCCTGCTGAGCAGAGATCCTGAGGCAGGACTCAATAGCAGGACCCTGAGACCATGACCTGAGACGAAGGCAGACGCTTAACCCACTGAGCCACCCAGGAACCCTTTATTAATTATTTTTATTAACATATAATGTATTATTTGCCCCAGGGATACAGGTTTGTGAATCATCAGGTTTACACACTTCACAGCACTCACCATATCAAATACCCTCCCCAGTGTCCATAACTCCACCACTCTCTCCACACTCCTCCTCCCCCCGGCAACCCTCAGTTTGTTTTGTGAGATTAAGAGTCTCTTATGGTTTGTCTCCCTCCCAATCCCATCTTGTTTCATTTTTTCCTTCCCTACCCACCAACCCCCCCCACTCTGCTTCTCAAATTCCTCTTATCAGGGAGATCATATGATAGTTGTCTTTCTCCGACTGACTTATTTCGCTCAACATAATACCCTCTAGTTCCATCCACATCTTCGCAAATGGCAAGATTTCATTTCTTTTGATGGCTGCATAGTATTCCATTGTATATATATACCACATCTTCTTTATCCATTCATCTGTTGATGGACATCTAGGTTCTTTCCATAGTTAGGCTATTGTAGACATTGCTGCTATAAACATTTGGGTGCACGTGCCCCTTCAGATCACTACATTTGTATCTTTATGGTGAACACCCAGTACTGTGATTGCTGGGTTGTAGGGTAGCTCTATTTTCAACTTTTTGAGGAACCTCCATGCTGTTTTCCAGAGTGGCTGCACCAGCTTGTATTCCCACCAATAGTGTAGGAGTGTAGGAGGGTTCCCCCTTCTTCGCATCCTCTCCAACATCCATCAAACGACATCCAAGTCATTTCCTGATTTGTTCATTTTAGCCATTCTGACTGGTGTGAGGTGGTATCTCATTGTGGTTTTGATTTGTATTTCCCTGATGCCGAGCGATGTGGAGCACTTTTTCATGTGTCTGTTGGCCATCTGGGTGTCTTCTTTGCAGAAATGTCTGCTCATGTCCTCTGCCCATTTCTTGATTGGATTATTTGTTCTTTGGGTGTTGAGTTTGATAAGTTCTTTATAGATTTTGGGCAGTAGCCCTTTATCTGATATGTCGTTTGCAAATATCCTCTCCCATTCTGTCAGTTGTCTTTTGGTTTTGATTTGACTGTTTCCTTTGCTGTGCAAAGACTTTTGATCTTGATAAAGTTCTAATAGTTCATTTTTGCCCTTGCTTCCCTTGCCTTTGGTGATGTTTCTAGGAAGAAGTTGCTGCGGCTGAGGTTGAAGAGGTTGCTGCTTGTGTTCTCCTCAAGGATTTGAATGGATTCCTGTCTCACATTGAGTCTTTCATCCATTTTGAATCTATTTTTGTGTGTGATATAAGGAAATGGTCCAGCTTCATTCTTCTGCATGTGGCTATCTAATTTTCCCAACACCATTTGTTGAAGAAACTGTCTTTTTTCCATTGGACATTCTTTCCTGATTTGTCAAAGGTCTATTTCTGGGATCTCTATTCTGTTCCATTGATCTATGTGTCTGTTTTTGTGCCAGCACCATACTGTCTTGATGATGACAGCTTTGTAATAGATCTTGAAGTCTGGAATTGTGATGCCACTAACTTTGGTTTTCTTTTTCAACATTCCTCTGACTGTTCAGGGTCTTTTCTGGTTCCATATAAATTTTAGGATGATTTGTTCCATTTCTTTGAAAAAAAATTGATGGTATTTTGATAGGGATTGCATTAAATGTGTAGATTGCTTTAGGTAGCATAGACATTTTCACAATATTTGTTTTTCCAATCCATGAGCATGGGACATTTTTCCATTTCTTTGTGTCTTCTTCCATTTCTTTCATGAGTGCTATAGAAAACTATAAGTTTTCTGAGTACAGATTCTTTGCATCCTTGGTTAGGTTTATTCCTAGGTATCTTATGATTTTGGGTGCAATTGTAAATGAGATTGGCTCCTTAATTTCTCTTTCTTCTGTCTTGCTGTTGGTGTATAGAAATGCAACTGATTTTTGTGCATTGATTTTATATTCTGAGACTTCACTGAATTCCTGTATGAGTTCTAGCAGTTTTGGAGTGGAGTCTTTTGGGTTTTCTATGTAAAGTATCATATGATCTGCAAAGAGTGAGAGGTTGACTTCTTCTTTGCCATTTCAGATGCCTTTTATTTCTTTTTGTTGTCTGATTGCTGAGGCTAGGACTTCTAGTACTATGTTGAATAGCAGTGGTGATAATGGACATCCCTGCTGTGTTCCTGACCTTGGAGGAAAAGCTCTCAGTTTTTCCCCATTGAGAATGATATTCGTTGTTGGTTTTTCATAGATGGCTTTGATGATATTGAGGTATGTACCCTCTATCCTTACACTGTGAAGAGTTTTGATCAAGAAAGGATGCTGTACTTTGTCAAATGCTTTTTAAGCATCTATTGGGAATATCATATGGTCCTTGTTCTTTCTTTCATTAATGTATTGTATCACATTGATTGATTTGCAGATGTTGAACCAATCTTGCAGCCCAGGAATAAATCCCACTTGGTCGTGGTGAATAATCCTTTTAATGTACTGTTGGATCCTACTGGCTAGTATTTTGGTGAGAATTTTCGCATCTGTGTTCATCAATGATATTGGTCTGTAATTCTCCTTTTTGGTGGGGTCTTTGTCTGGTTTTGGGATCAAGGTAATGCTGGCCTCATAAAGTGAGTTTGGAAGTTTTCCTTCCGTTTCTATTTTTTGGAACAGTTTCAGGAGAATAGGAATTAATTCTTCTTTAAATGCTTGGTAGAATTCCCCTGGGAAGCCTTCTGGCCCTGGGCTCTTATTTCTTGGGAGATTTTTGATGACTGCTTCAATCTCCTTACTGGTTATGGGTCTGTTCAGGTTTTCTATTTCTTCCTGGTTCAGTTCTGGTAGTTTATAGGTCTCTAGCAATGCATCCATTTCTTTCAGATTGTCAAATTTGCTGGCGTATGGTTGTTCACAGTATGTTCTTATAATTGTTTGTATTTCTTTGGTGTTGGTTGTGATCTCTCCTCTTTCATTCATGATTTTATTTATTTGGGTCCTTTCTCTTTTCTTTTTGATAAGTCTGGCCAAAGGTTTATCAATCTTATTAATTCTTTCAAAGAATAAGATCCTAGTTTTGTTAATCTGTTCTACTGTTCTTTTGGTTTCTATTTAATTGATTTCTGCTCTGATCTTTGTGATTTCTTTTCTCCTGCTGGGATTAGGCTTTCTTTGCTGTTCTTTCTCCAGCTCCTTTAGGTGTAGGGTTGGGTTGTGTACTTGAGACCTTTCTTGTTTCTTGAGAAAGGCTTGTATTGCTATATACTTTCCTCTCAGGACTGCCTTTGCTGTGTCCCAGATTTTGAACAGTTGTGTTTTCATTTTTATTTGTTTCCATGAATTTTTTCAATTCTTCTTTAATTTCCTGGTTGACTCATTCATTCTTTAGTAGGATGCTCTTTAGCTTCCATGTATTTGAGTTTTTTCCAACTTTCCTCTTATGATTGAGTTCTAGCTTCAGAGCATTGTGGTCTAAAAATACGCAGAGAATGATCCCAATTTTGGTCCCGGTTGAGACCTGATTTGTGACCCAGGCTGTGATCTATTCTGGAGAATGTTTCATGTGCACTAGAGAAGAGTGTGCATTCTGTTGCTTTGGAATGGAATGTTCTGAATATATCTGTGATGTCCATCTGGTCCAGTGTGTCATTTAAGGCCTTTATTTCCTTGTTGATCTTTTGCTTGGATGATCTGTCCATTTCAGTGAGGGGGTGTTAAAGTCCCCTACTATTATTGTATTGTTGTTGATGTGTTTCTTTGATTTTGTTATTAATTGATATATATATACATATATGTATATATATATCAATATATGTGTATATATATATTTATACAATATATATACACACATGGGAGCAGTGTATATATACATATATATACACTGCTCCCATGTTAGGGGCATAGATATTTAAAATTGTTAGATCTTCTTGTTGGACAGACCCTTTATGTATGACATAGTGTTCTTCCTCATCTCTTATAGTCTTTGGCTTAAAATCTAATTTGTCTGTTATAAGGATTGCCACCCCAGCTTTCTTTTGATGTCCATTGGCATGGTAAATTATTTTCCACCCGCTCACTTTAAATCTGGAGGTGTCTTTGGGTCTAAAATGAGTTTCTTGTAGATAGCATACTGATGGGTTTTGGTTTTTCATACATTCTGATACCCGTGTCTTTTGATTGGGGCATTTAGCCCAGTTACATTCAGGGTAACCATTGAAAGATATGAACTTAGTGCCATTGTATTGCCTATAAGGTGACTGTTACTGTATATTGTCTCTGTTCCTTTCTGGTTTACTAATTTTAGGCTCTTTCTTTGTTTAGAGGACCCTGTTCAATATTTCCTGTAGGGCTGGTTTGGTGTTTGCAAATTCTTTTAATTTTTGTTTGCCCTGGAAGCTTTGTATCTCTTCTTCTATTTTCAGTGGTAGCCTAGCTGGGTAAGTATTCTTGGCTGCATATTTTTCTCATTTAGTGCTCTGAATATATCATGCCAGTTCTTTTTGGCCTGCCAGGTCTCTGTGGATAAGTCTGCTGCCAATCTAATATTTCTACTGTTGTATGTTACAGACTTGTCCCAAGCTGCTTTCAGGATTTTTCTCTTTGTCACTAAGACTTGTAAGTTTTACTATTAGATAATGGGGTGTGGACCTATTTTTATTGATTTTGAGGGGGTTCTCTGTGCCTCCTGGATTCTGATGCTTGTTCCCTTTGCCATATTAGGGAAATTCTCTACTATAATTCGCTGCAATATACCTTCTGCCCCCCTCTCTCTTTCTTCTTCTCCTGGAGTCACAATTATTCTAATATTTTTTCATCTTATGGTATCACTTGTCCCTCGAATTCTCCCCTCGTGGTCCAGTAGTTGTTTGTCTCTCTTTTGCTCAGCTTCTTTATTCTCCATCATTTGGTCTTCTATATCACTAATTCTCTCTTCTGCCTCATTTATTCTAGCAGTAAGAGCCTCAATTTTTTATTGCACCTCATTAATAGCTTTTTAAATTTCAACTTGGTTAGATTTCAGTTCTTTTATTTCTCCAGAAAGGGATTTATTTCTCCAGAAAGGGTTTCTCTAATATCTTCCATGTCTTTTTCCAGTCTAGCTAGCACCTTGAGAATCATCATTCTGAACTCTAGTTCTGACATATTACCAATGTCCATATTGATTAGGTCCCAAGCCACTGCTTCTTGTTCTTTTTTTTTGTGGTGAGTTTTCCACCTTGTCATTTTATCCAGATAAGAATATGTGAATGAGAGAATAAAATACTAATAGGGTGCAAAGACCCCAGAAAAATGTACGCTGACCAAATCAGAAGAGATACAAAACCAGGGAGAGAAGAAAGTGGGAAAAATCAAATAAAAACAAAAAAATAAAAAATAAAAAAATAATGTTTTTGCTCATCTTCTGCAGGTGGGGCCTGTTGCAGTGATTCTTAAATGTCTTTGCCCGAGGCAGAATTGCACAGCCCTTGACAGGGGCCTGGCTATGTAATCTACTCAGGTTTTTTATCTGAGCTTTTGTTCCCTGAACACTTTCCATGGAGCTTTGGAGGATGGGAATGGAACTGGTGGCCTCCCAATCTCCAGCCTGGAGGAGCTGAGAGCTCGGGTCCCCACTTCTCAGTGCACCCCCAGAGACCAGCAGTCAATCACTCCTGTCTCCCTGGTCTTTGACCACACTCTGTCCTCACCCGGCATGTGACTGTTTCTATCTCTGGTGCACAGCCCTGCTGGAGTCTCCAAAACCAGCAGATTCCTGTTGTGCTGCTCCTCCCAGAGCAGGAAGGTGAGTCTCCCCGGATCTGCCACTTGTGGGTTCTCTGCTTGAAGAGCAGTGGTCTGACTGTGCTTGGGTCATGGTTTAAGGTAACCCCAATCTGAAAGCTCACTCTTCGGCTCTGTCTCTGCAGTCATCTTCCCTGCTCTGATGCCTGGCTGCTCTGCCACACTCAGACAGCCTGATCTTTCTGTGACCCTGTGGGACCTGAGCCACACTGTCCCCGTGAGGGGTCCACCCCCACTTAGCCTCTGGAGTGATGTCCCTCAGTGGAGCAGACTTTTAAAAGTTCTTATTTTGTGCTTCACTGCTCCACCGCTTGCCGGGAGCCGGCCCCTCCCCACACAGTCTATTCCCTCATCACTCCAGATTCACTTCTCCACACGTTCTACCTTTCAGTGGTCGATTTCCTATTCCTAGAATTGCTACTCTTCTTCTCTTCGATCTCCTATCGAGTTTGTAGGTGTCCAGAATGGCTTGATACCTATTTAGCTGAACTCCTGGGATCTGACATCCTTTCAGTCTGTTACTCCTCTGCCATCTTGACTCTCAGTCCCTTTCCATTCTTTCTAGGGCTCTGTGGCTTATGGCTTTTCCTCATTCACTACAGCAACCTGATCCTGTGCCCCATATTCCCATACGAGAGCACAAGTAAATACCTTCAGGTCCTCAAAAAATTAAACATAGGGTTACTATATGGCTTAGCAATACCACTCTTAGGAATATACCCCAAAGAGTTGAAAACAGGGATTCAAACAGATACTTGTACATAAATGTTTATAGCAGTACCATCAACAATGGTTAAAATGTTGAACAACCCAAATGTCTATCAATGGATGATGCATGCTTAAACACATTTGGTATTGCAATACAGTGAGACATTATTCAGCCATAAAAAGGAGTGAGGTACTGATAGAAGCTACAACATGGATGAACCTTGAAAACAATATGCTAAGGGAAAGAAGCCAGATCCAGAAGGTCACATGTCATATGATTCCATTTATGTGAAGTTTCCAGAATAAATAAATCTGTGGAGGCAGCAAGTAGATTGGTGGATACCAAGGATTGGAGGAGTGGTGAATGGACAATAGCTGCTTAATGTGCATAGTAGAGTTTTATTTTGAAGTGATACAAATATTTTGGAACTAGATAAAGGTGGTAGTTGCAGAACATTGTGAATGTACTAAATGCTTCTGATTTGTCCACTTGAAACAGTCAGTTTTATGTTATATACATTTTTCTTCAATTAAAATACAAAACAAAACAAGCAACTCCTTCAGGAAATGTGCAGTTGGGAATCAGCAGTTTAAACACTCTTCTTTCTGATATAATTGATTTGTGGGGGTAGAGCAATGTGGGTCATTGAAGAAATAAAACTTTAACCCAGAGAGATGAGTTTCAGGGTATAGTTTAGGCAATGACAGTAATCCATCAGATTCATACAGAGATTTATAGTTTACAAAGTGCCTTAGGTCCAACATCTAATATACTCTTTATATCCTTTCCCTCATTGTTCCTCCTCAGCTTCTCGGTCAAAAAAGTCATGGTTTACGCTTCCTGTCTGCTGGAATAATGTTACTGCAACCCCTGTGTTTGAATCTGACCCATTCATGAAGGACCAGACCAAATGCCATCCCTTGAAGCCTCCCCTGGAAATATAAGCACATTCTGGTAGCTTGAGATCTCTAGGGTTTATGGCAAGTTCTGATTATGAGCCAAGATAGCTAATGTCATCTTGGGCAGAAATGACACCTATTTCTTTGTCTAGATACTTTATGTAGACAACATAATGATTGAACAATATTGGCATTAGGAGTAATTTGAAGGTGTGATGGATGAAGTAGGGGAGAAGATCATATGATTAGTCAAAAATGAATAGGTTGAGGGAAGTTTGTTAAGTGGCTGGTTAGTAGAGCCTCTTAGGCCAAGGACTCCCTAGTATATCCGTCATATCTGATGCCTTCCACAGCCCTTGCATATAGTAGGCCATCTAACATGTTGACTTAGTTCTTTTGTTCATTCATTTTATTCATTTCCTTTTGGGGAGAGGATGGTCCTTAGAATATAAACTGCCTGAAGATAAGAACCCCATCTGTCTCATTCCCCAGTGCCTTGCAGAGTGTCTGGTATAATTGGTTCTCCACAAACATTTGTGGACTAAGTGACTGAATTGAGTGGAGAGGATGAGAGACTTGGTATCTGGCAGTCCAGTCCTTCAACCCCAACCTTGGCACTCACTGGCTGTGTTGTATATATCAATAAGGGAGAAAGATAAACCCAACCATGCAGTTTAGTACTGGATACATTTAATAAATGGTAGGTGTTGTTTATCCATCAAATAATCATCAAACCTGAACAATGTGCAAAGAACACAAAAGCAGCTCTTTGGCAACTTAAAACCATCCATTCTTGTGCTTTGGTCATGTGAACCTGGCTGGGTTTTCATTTATTCATTCATTCTACAACTATTGACTGAGCTCTTACTGTGAGTCAGGTTCTGTTCTAGGAACAATGGGAAGCCACCGGAGGGCAATAAACAGGAGTAACATGCTTAGACAAATGTGTTACAAGTATTCCTCCTTTTTGTATGTGGAGAATGACTGAGAGGCTGGCAGGATGGAAGAAGGAGGAAAGGAGAATGTGTATCGTATTTGTCTTTATGGAGAGGAAAGCATCTTACTCTAGAAGGGAGGCCATAGGGCTGGTGAAGAGATCTGGACCGTGTTTTAGAGGCTGAGCAAAGAGGACTTGATGATGGGTTGGATGCTGGGCTGGGGAGTGAAGAAAAGGGGGGACTGTTAGGTTTATGCCTCATGTAACTGGCTGAGTAGGACTGCTGTTTCCTGAGACAGTAGACACTTCTGAAGAGATCTGGAAAGGAATTTTGACGATCACGATTTAGCTAGGATAATTTGAAGTGCCTATTGGATATTGAGGCAGAGTTCAGTAGAGAGATAGGAGTTCTATCTATTGGAAAGGAGCATAGGAGGTGCTTAAAGGGATGAGACTAGATGAGATCCTTTTAAAAGGGACAGAAGAGGAGAAGCTTTGGGAATAAGCCGTGAGAGGCTTCTTTTTTTTTTTTTTTTTTTTTTTTTTTTAAGGGGAAGGAAAGCAGCTTTTATTTCTGATAGTTGTGGAACCACAAAAACAATTAGTTTGTTTCTTCTATTGTAAGACTTAGACTGAACAGCAGAACATATATAGCAAGCAATCTATTATGTTTACTCTTCACTTCTTCCTTCTCATTTATTGAAAACCCCAGCTACATTTTTAGATGCAGATTAGCCTGCAAATGCTCTAATACTGACTGTTTTCAATTTTGTTCCCCCAAAATGTACTTTTTTTTAAAAATTTCTTTTTTTTT